>CACVKI010144311.1:0-24561 GCA_902732785.1 Trichogramma evanescens
TTTCTCGCTTTGAAGACACTATATTGCTATGGTTCTTACATTTCTTCGTGCATTCATTTATTTTTTAGCTTCAAATTCATTACTTAAATAAAAAAGTTATATTTTAAATTATTGAAATTGTTAAAACGGTGTAATCGCCTCGCGCGCACGAGAACTGGAATTTTCCATGCACTCCTCGAATTTCTCATAACTTATAAAGTTAAGCAACAATGTTAATTTAGTTTGCTATATATGGTTGTCAATTGTCATAATAGGATATTATTTCATTTTTACATCGATAAAGTAGGTTTTTGCCTTTGAAAAAGTCTGTAAGGGGTCATTAGTGCGTGCACATGCCTTCGGCAAGTTTAGGATTCATTAGCCGCGGGAATGTCGATATTCGAATGTCCACTCAACGTGTCGAATTGTGTTCAGCAAAAATGTATTATTTTAACTATAATTCAAGAGAAAAAATATTATTTTCTGAAATGTCAATGAATCATTTTCGAATGACTCGTGTTATTATGATACCTAAAATCTAAAACAGCTGAGGACTTATATGGAATATAAAATTTAATGATTCGACTTTAAATGTTTCAAATAATATTCATTAAAGAAAAAGTTTGCTTCTTATGTATAAAATTATGTATAAAATTAAAAGAAAATTTAAAAGTAAAATCTTTATTTTTGACGCGCAGTACTTTTTAATTGTAATTTATTTGCATGGTACTAGGATTTTTTCTTGAATTTTGAAGTGAATAAGTCGAGTAGAGAGTGAGAGCAGTGATTGCGGACATATTAAACACTCTTCAATGTCAAAAAACGTGTTTTTTCCGAATAGAAATGGGCACAGAAATATATACCTAATAGAACTGTAATAATTGACTAATTTTTCTAGCTTTCTATCCCTGCAAGAACAAGAACCAATGATGGTTACAAGCGTCCAATTGAAAAAAAATTGGACGCGCTTCTATCCCAAAATCTGACCGTTAAATCGTGGAATTGCTCAAATGTATACACGCGAAGGAAGATATCCTCGAGTCTGTACCACGTGCATACTACAGCACGAGCGCGACCGGAAAAATACTGCAGTAAATACCCCCGCTGCCGCTATATTGCTCTGAGTGCTAATGCGCGCTCTGCACTCTCGTACGGCGACTACTACTACGGCGGATCCTTGCAGCAGCTCGCTCGCTCGAGCTTCCTTCCAGTAGTATATAAAGCTCGTGTAATGGAGACTTCGGGAGCCTGCCTCGCAGCACAAGCGGACGCACGATACGTACGCGAGCGGCCGCAGCTGCGGGGGAGAGAGATGCGCCCCAATGACGTCGACTCCATTTCCCACTTTACGGCGTTACTTACTTTCTCTCTCTTTCTCCGTTTTTTTTCTTATATTTAAATGCGCACGTATACTTTTCGTATTAAATGCGACTTAAACAGGAAGACGTATACTTACCGATTGCTATATCGTGGTCTGTACGCGAGATGAATTAAGTATGCGCAGTGTGAGATTGACCGATATATGAGTCAGTAGGAACGATGACACGTTGGGTTACACGTGCGCGACGCTCTTCTCGTTTGTATTTTTATTGCGACTCGAGTAGAAGATGATTATTTGTTTATTTGATGAAACGGTCGATAATTGTTTTTAAAGAGCAAACTCTCAGTGTCGACCTCGTATACAAATTAAGAAAAAGCTCGTTGCTGCATAATTTGTGACCGAAGAGCTAGAGAGATATTTCATTTCAGTTGATTAAAAAACATCACCTCTTCGTTTCGTATTTACTTATCAGCTCTCGCAGAAGCTTTCACGATAAATAGTATTTTTTTTTCACTAAGATGAAGAAAATATTAAATATTGATGAAGCTCGACATTTTTCGCTCGCGAGATCAAAGAAGTTACGTTAACCCGCGCGCGCGTGCACAAAGCTCAAAAGGCTTCGATTACGAGCTTTATATTCAAAGTCGCGCGCGCGCGTTGCCAACCGATGAAAACGTTTCTATGAAAGATCTTTAATGTTTGCACCTTACATATATACAGTATACATAGTATACCGTGCAGCGAGGCGCTCTCAAAGCGCCCTCCAAAGCATACATCAAGTCGCTCGAGTCTCGAAGCTTTCGATAATTTTATTTTGCATCCAGTTTCGTTACAGCGCACTTTAACGTTTCTTATATTAAAGTATAAAATCTCGATCGATAGATTTTAAAGGTCGATCGCGAGAAACGATTGTATACACATACACACGCACACGTTAACGACGATTCGATCGCGCAAAGATATATTACATAATTGGAAAGTAATTGAAACCGACAGCGCGGAGAGCACTCGAATTTGTCGAAAAACTATTTAACGGAGCTCGACGCGGGTTATAAAATCCCTCCACGCCCGAACGAATAACTTTCTTTTTCTTTTTTTTTGTATAAGCGCGAGAATATCGCATTAGCTCTCGACGAGCGCGGTGGAAGTTTTACAGTCGAAAAGATAGATCGATGACAATTTAAAAGCGAGAGAGAATTGCCGTCGCGGCGCGCGCGCGATCAATGATACCCCATTCCTCGAAAGAGGAGCACGAGGAGGAGGCAACAAAAAAGAAAATAACAGCGTATACGTGTTCCCATCGCTACATATATAGCACAACGTATTATATCCTTCCGCGCGCACATTATCATCGCAACTGTTGCTACCGTAAAAAACGTATACCCGAATATAACTTCTTGCCCGCGTTGCCGAGCAGCGCATCTCTCCTCGTTTATCGATCCACGCGGCGGTGGTAGCCGCGCGCGCGCCTTTCCGATGCTAAATGAAAGCTCTCCATATAAATACGCGTAATACTGCGCGCGAGATCTGTCCTGCTGCTTCCGCGTGCGTGTATCGTGCCAGTAAACTACGTCGCTGCGCGCGCGCGCACATCGAGCGCAACGATGTACCTATAATAATATATAAAGAGAGAAAGAAGAAAAAAAAATTAAGTATTAATAAAAGCTGGCTTCAATGGCTCGCGAACGCCCTGCCCTTCCCCCAGAAAGTTTTTACGCAGTTTTGCATGGGTATCGCTTTCTGTTTTTATAGTTACGAGTCATTGACGACGCGGCGATGCTGCTGTTCATGCGTTGCTTGCTCCTGCCTCCTCGACCTTTATAACGCATAATAAAGACGCGCGCGCGCCCTTATATTCGAGTTTTCCGCGTGCGTCAAGAAGTGCGTGTATATGTACGGCGGGTAACGTATAGTAGTACAACGTCGTATATAAGCGAAGACGAAACGCGTGGGTGGGGGGGGATCGTGTCGTTGCGCGCGGAATAACGCGAAAGTATAACGCACTGCGCTGCGATGTATATCAAAAGCATACTTAGGTGCATTTAATCTCCGCGAGTCAGGACCGGATACGAGCCGTAAACTCATTATCGCACGGAGACTTTTTTTCCCCTGGTTATAAATAACGTCAGCGATGACAAAAAAAACTCATAGGTCGAGCTTCAATTGAGCGAATCGATCGCGCGCAGAGCTTGCGCGTTGATGCACCTGTATCGCTTTGATAAGCGCTCGGTATTAATACCGGAAACGCAAATAAAAAAGGTGGTCGAAAGTTCCTCCAGCGCCCAATATTCGGTCGGTCGACGCCGGGGCACGGGATGAAAAATATAGCGGATGCGTGGCTCGTGAAAGTTGCGGCGTGCCCATCGTAGTATATACAGCGTCAAGCCGGGGTAACAATATAGGGCGGTCTGCGCGCTCGGTAAAAGAGCACCACAACAGCAGCAGCATCAGCTGGGACGTAGGAGGAAAAAAATGAGATAAATTCATGAGGCGGAAAAAGATTGCGACGCGACTCGCGGTTAAAGGTCGATTCCGTTATACAAGCTACTATATGGCCGAGCGGAAAGCATAACTCGCGCGCGAAACTCTCGAGGACTCATCGAATGGAAATTTTGATCGAGTGGCTGCACGCCGCGCCGCGCACTCGACGAATTGGTAATTCTTTTTTTTTTATATACGAGCTGCAAGCTCGACGCTCGATGTTTTTTTATAATTATATGGCTTTAAAGATATAATGAGGATTGCCGCGCGAGGATGCGATATTTCTCCCTGAATTTATTCGCTGTGTACGATGCGAAGCTTTTTAAGCTCCGTGAACGCGTGGCGCGCGCTATATAACGAAGGAGCTTTTCCGCGCGTTTAAAAAATAATAATGGGAGATATTCGAACTATTCGTGATTATCCAAACGTGAATAGCAAACAATTTTATATTATCGTTGTATTTGCGCGCTCTCGAATTTCACTGTTTGCAGGAATATTTTTCCTTCCCATTCCGCCGATATGGATGCACAAAAATGCTATACAATGGGGGAATCTCTATGAGTTTTGTTATGAGATTGCATCGAAAATCAATAAGTTGATGACATGCTTAGACAGAGAGAAAGAGAGAAAGAGAAAGAGAGAGAGAGAACCTCTCTCTCTCTGCGACTTATTGCGTTTTTTCTTTGGGCATGGCTCTCGAGGAATCGATATTTATATATGGGCGGTCAAACGTATACACACAGGTTACTTTTAAAAAAATTCTGCCCGCTGCCCGAGGTATACATACGCCACAACACGTGCACGGCCTGGCCAGAGATTTACTCGCAGAAACGGTCCCTTGAAATATTTAATACTTTAATCAATATTAGGCACCCGCGACGAGTAACTCTAACCCACATTTCATATCGGGTTATGTATATTCGCAAGTGTCAGCGCCTAGTTTAATGAGTTTTAAAAAATACACGCGGACGGAAAATTAAATAATGAACCTCGTAAATGAACGAACGTAAACATGCGCTTTTTACGACACAAGATTGAATCTATTTGTATCGAGCTATATGCTGTTCGAATATTCGAAAGGTATCGGAAAGGAATATATATTTTTTTCACTCCATCGAGCTTTTATCTCAAAAACTTGAAAAATTTTCGTCGGCTTTCAAGTTCAACATGCCGAAAAAATATTATCTTTACGAATATAAAGCTTAAAGCTTCGAAACGCACTTCAAATTCCAATTCGGAATATGCATTCAATTAACGAGTGAACATGTCAAATATTATAAGTTCAATAACATTCGAGCGAAGTTTAGAAGCTCGCACAAGATCAAGTCGTCGCAGGTAGCAAACTTTCTCTCCCTGCCCCCCATACGTGTATACGCGCGCATACGTAGGTACGTATACGGTACGGTATAGATATATACCTACCTAACCGGTGTGTATACGTGACAAAGGGGGAGCCAGTCGATTACGTCATTTCAATCCGCTTACGAGTTCGGAGAATAATACAACGTATGTCGAGCTCTCCTCTCTCGCTCGCGTTATATAATATGCGCGCGGAGTTTCCTTACGGATGCAGCGAGAGAGACCCAGCCAACCAACCAACCAACCAACCAACCAGCAGCGCGTAGTTCTAAATTTTGGATCGCTTGCGAGAGCTCGCAATCGCTTTTAATTAATTTGTACATACGGTTTATGGGAATAATTACTCCATTTTTTTTCTCTGTCGAGTCCTATATACTTCGTTGCAAACAATTAAACTATTATACCGCCGCGAATCAAAGTAAAATTGATTATGAAAGGCATGTATATAGCTCGCGAATTATGAGGAGAGAGCTGCACTTTGAAAGGATATCGAATTATGCTAATCGAGTTTAAAAGGCGCATAACTCGCGGATTGAATAATTTGATGAAATTATTGATATACTCTCGAAACTTATTCTTGGGAAAATATTTTTTTTTCCCCGTAGTGCAGGTGCTCGGACTCTCAAAGAGGGTTAATAAGGTTGAAAGTTTTATGGTATATGCAAATGAATAATTTCATGAAAGTAAATTTCAAGCATGTCGAGCATGACTGTAATGAGCATTGCTGTTTTTATGGTATTTACGTAAGGATTATTAACCATATTAAAAAGATTATTCGAAGATTATACTGAAATTAATGAGTCATTTTTTGTTTGTTCTAGGTAAGTTTGATGCAAAATTATAATCGATGAGATCATGTGTGGATCCAATAAAAAAAATGTCATGATTTGATGGTGCACATTATGAATCCATGTTTTACGACAGAGACGAACTAAACGATGAGATGGTATGTGAACAGTGATTAGATTAAGCTTTATGTGCTAGTAAAAACGCTAGACAACGTCATTAACAATAAATGCATAAAATAAAGACGTTTTGCAATATTTTTTCCAGGACACTCTAGTCTCGCATTTGTCCAATCTATGCGTTGACTGATTTAGCTTCTCCATCAATCAGAACCACTTGAAATACTTGAGTAAATCTGATAATTTTATAATCTTACAGTTTTACAACTTATTTTTTTTTACGTCGAGATTGTTTTATGGATGTTTTTATTATATTACTTAGATGTTTTACAAACATAAAAAAAATTTATATAACTCGCATTAAAGTTTCGCGCTTACACAAAGCTCTCTTCGGATTTATGTACAGTCGACTGTTGCAAAACTTTTCTTTCACAATACAATAGTATATAACAATATATGATTTAATTAGATTATGAAATTTCTAATACGCTATATGTTAAACATAAACTCGGAATACTTTTTCTCTAGTGATGTTTTTTTATAATGATTCGACCAAATCACTCTACTCGCAAATTTACATCGAGTACAATTTGTTCGCGAATATGCCGAAAATGATCAGTAAATTGGAAATCACTGCGAAGCTGGGCGCATCGTTGCCTCTGATAATCACCGATGCCTTGGCCTGAAGTTTCACCTTGTTCGTTGGCGTTTTGGTTCTAAAAAAATAACGATAATCGCATAAACAAATGGAAATGGCATTAGGTCAAAAGTTTTGACGGATAAATTTCATACTCGGTAGCTCCCGATCCTTGGCTAGACAGGATGACGTCGAATTCTCGCTCTCCGTTCGTAAATTTAGACACGTCGACTTCTTGCGATTCCGCGTCCAAGAAGTTGATCACGAGTATGATCCTTTCGGGGCTCTCTACATTTTTACGGACGACGGCCAAAGCTTTGCCGTTGTTCAATACCTCGGTCATCAGTTCTCCGTGCTTCAGTGTGTCCGAACTAGCTCTCAGGCTCGTCAAATTCTTGTAGAGCCAGTAGTGGGATCCGTAATCTTTCTTTTGCAGATCAAGATTCAAATGCGGATAATTTTCGTGTACCGGTAGCCACGTAGTTTTGGCTTTGCTGAAGCCTGTGATGCAAAAAAGGATGAGTGCTAATGAGTCGATAGTATACGATGCATTTTGACTTATATACAATTATTGTTACTTTGCCCCTTGCAGATTTACAATTAAAGGTACTCGCCATCTAGTGTCGCAGGCTTGAAGTAATATGAATGTATACAAACTAGTTAAATACTTATTATTTTCAAGTCAATTTAAAGTGAGCTTAATATTTCTAACATAATTGTAACAGAAAAATTGCCAAAAGCAAGCCAATTAATATTATTGTATCTTAAATATTTCGGATTATTAGACCCTTATCAAAGGTAGAGGCGATGAAAAAAAAAACAAATTCAACCCAATAATTACCTGCGTTGTCGGTATCGTCCCACTGGAAGGGCGTCCTGTTGGGATCGCGCGAGCGCGACTTGTAGTGCTCGGGATCGGTGTTGCAGGCCTGCGGGTCCATGGTCTCCTCCCAGCTGATGTCCAGCTTGTCCTCCATGGCGATCTCCTCGCCGTTGTAGGTGACCGCGATGCCGGGCAGTATCATGGCCAGCATCGTCATCTGGTCGGCGCGGCCGGGATAGCGCGTCGCCGTGCGGCTGCGATCGTGATTGCCCATCTGTGGGGGTGGGGCGAAAAATAATTAATATGTCGTGTCGACCGCAAAATTGTGTACATCCCGATTATGTACTACTCACCACCCAGTTGGCGACGCCGTGAGGCTTCGGCGTGTGACTCATCCAGTCGTCGATCACGGTTTTGAACTCCGCCGCTGTTGATTTGTTATTTACGCTCATGATGAAGTTGAAGTTGAACGGCACGTGCGAGCCGTAGTCGTAAAATTTCGTCGTATTGACCAAACTCGTGTAGGCTTCGGTCATTATAACCTGCGGAATAAATTTTCGAACATTACTTCAAAACAGATCCGGCGATTTTGGAAAATATGAAGAAAATCGAGGCGCGAACCTTTTCGTCTTCATCGCGCTCGTGAGCCCAGTCGTCCAAGATTTTACGCCAGCTCTGAATGAGATCGTAACTGCGTTGGTCGTCTTTCGTGTAGATGTGATTCAAATAGCCGTAATCCCTCGGCCCGGCATTCGGATCGTTCGATCTTGGCTCGTCCAGGAGGTCGTCATTTTCGTAAACGTGCGGTATAGCGTCGACTCGGAAACCGTCGATTCCCTTGCTCAGCCAAAATTTGATGATTTCCTGTTACGAAGTAAATTTTTCGACAATAAGAACTTTAAAATTTTTTTTAAAACGAGACACGAAGAGAGAAACAATCGTTCTATGCACCTCCATTTCTTGTCGAACATCCGGATTAGCGTAATTCAAATCGGGCTGCCTGTACTCGAACTGATGGAAGTAGTGCATGCCGCGAGTCTTGTTGTAGGTCCAGGCGGGACCGCTGAAAACACTGATCCAATTATTCGGCAATTTGGACGAGTCGTTGCCTCGCCAAATGTAGTAGTCCTTGTATTTTCCGATCCCGTTGAAACTCTTGACGAACCAGTCGTGCTTGTCGGACGTATGGTTGGGCACCAAATCCATAATGACCTGCGTACGTGAGTTTTATCAAGATCAAAATATAAGCTGAGACTTTCGATCGTAACGTAATTAATGTAAAAATAAAATGATAAAAAACCTTGATGCCCATTTCCTTGGCTTTTTTCGTCAGCTCCTCGAGATCTTTCATCGTTCCGTAATCCGGTTCAATGTCGCGAAAGTCCGAAATGTCATATCCAAAATCGATCATTGGACTAGCGTAGATAGGCGAGAGCCATATGGCTCCTATTCCAGAATCTTTGAAGTGCTGCAGTTTCATGGTAATACCTGTCGAAAACAGCAACAAGTGTTGATTCGCGTTTTCATTCTTTTAACGCGTACATGAGTTTTCATTGAATAATGCAAGTAATTCAATCGTCGAAATTGAAGTCATTTTATTGACGGAATCAATAAATTTTCATTATTATTATTGCCCATTACGATTATCACTATTTAATCTATATTTATAGCGACAATTTTCTCGAATGCAGCGATGCGTTCTACCCTTGAAGAGTGAAAAAAATTTCTGATAAGAAATAATTATCGATTAGCTCGCTGTATCATGCATTTTTTTCTAAAATACGAACACTTCCGACCTACGGCCGCGATATCGATTACTATCGCGTGTATTTTTTAAACATTTTTATTTCAAAAAGTTTTTCTCGTAAAAATGTACGATTGAATGTGTGTCATTCATAATAATAGTACATTCGTTACGTGAAATTCGTGAAATACTAGATGTGTATTATATTCTCGCAAAATTTTTCTCTTTATATTTGATTAAAATTTTGCAAACGGTGAAAAATGTAAAGTTTTTGGTTACAGATAGTGTAACTTGATAATCTGCAATAATTATTTTATTTGTGCGGCACATATTTTTTATATTTTATGAAACGAAACGAAACAATAGAATCGTTACACAAAATTAGTACGTCGCCATACACTTATGTTACTTCTGTTTTAAAGTTAATTGCTTCATAATTGAAAAACGTCGATTATTTTTGCAATTGAAGGGAATTAAAATAAAGGAATGAAAAAAAAATGTTCGTGATTATTGTTTGAGACCTCCACAAACTAATTTTGAGATGAAATATTATTCTACTTGCAATTGAGACAAAAATTTTTCTAGTTCAAAAAATACTTTACGTAAAAACAAATATTTTCCGAAAGATCCGTATCCAAAGAAAATTCTCATCCTCGAGACACTCACCCTTCAAATCTCCGATCCCGTCGTCGTTCGAGTCCATGAAACTGCGCGGATAAATCTGATAAAACACCGTGTTCCTCCACCATCCCGGATTCTTGATGAGGGCGGCAGCGAGATTGGCCCAGCAGCAGAGCAAAAGGGCCACAGCCGCGCACAGCCTGAGAGTCAACATGGTCGTCGTCGTCGTCGTCGCGTTCGATAGCACACCACCACTGCCTCGTTCGCGGCTTCGCTTCCAGACCTTTATATAGACGTTTGAGGTATTACGGCCTATAGTCTCGTCGTTCGTTAATTGCGTGGGAAAAAAATTTTCAGCGAGCGATACCTTATCTGCGCGCTCTTGGATAATGTATAGAGCTGGTGGTAGCGGAGGAGAAAAATCGGTTGCCTCTGCAGCCGTGGTGGCTACGCGAACGATGCACGCACTCGAAGAAAGACCGTGATTTCAACCTTACGTATGCTTCGGTAGAAATTTTCTTTTCTTCAGAGAAAAAAAAATTTGACGAACTGTCTCGGAAGCGCGTTCAATCGGGAACCTGTAATTTTTTTGCAATAATGTAGTAAAAGTATTATATTATGTCAACACAAAAATCATATCAACTCGTGTACGAATCCAAAAAAATCACACGAGTAGATGAAAAAAATCAAACACATAAATGAAAAACCTGTCTATTATTTTTTTTTTCCTTCAAATCGCTGTCTTTCAACGGAAGCTAAAAATGATTCATCGCGCGCGCGCTCCTATACTACGTGAGTGTGCATGTATCCGTGTGCTCGCGCGTGCCAACACGGTGTGACAATGGAAATATAGCGGAGAAAAATATTATATTATAAAGCGCGCGGTGGCAGCTGCAGCAGCACACTGCACTATGCACTGCGGCGACGTCGGCGTCACAATCGCGTCGCATGCACGCAGGTGTCCTTGCATGATCGGATGGACTTTGTGCATATAGGTGAGCGTCAGCAGCGTATTAGACAGCTATGCGTGTGGTAGTGGTGGTGGTGCATGTGCGCGTCGCGCTTCTAATCTAATCGCGCACACTAATAACCGAAAGATTGCCTCTGCTGCTGCTGTTGTTGCTGCACTTGTATTCACGTATATAAGTGTATTTGTATAGCTTGTGAATAGAGAAAAACAACGTATATGAGTAAATCTCATGAAATTGTAATATTTTGCCATTAAAAAAAAATTTTTTTTTTTTTTTAAAGCACACACGTGAAATTTTTTTTGGTGATTTAAAAGTGATTCAGAAACCTGAAAAAAATAGTGCACATCAAATTTGGGTGATGGCCTTTGAGGACTTGAAAAAGTACATGTTAAATTGAAGCCGATGAACCATATTTTTAAGACAATATTTGCTCCTAAATTTGGTTAAAATTTTGATTTTTTGACATTTAAAAAAAACCACATAGCGTTATCTTTTTCAAAATGTCGAAAACTAAAATGGGCAATATAAATTGCGCCATTTAAAGTAAAACTGTTGATGTGCATCGCAAAATTCGATTAAAATGCACTCAAAATCAACAATGGGCGCGGGCAAAGCCCATGTTTATATCGTATATAACTTTTTTTACAAAGCACGCACATCAAAAATAGACATACCACTCGATTCTGCTACTCAAAAACTATTTTTCTCCATAATTTAGTGATGATTCATGGTGGGGCCTATTGGGATATTGAGATTTTATAAAAAAACCATTAAAATACTAAAAATCGAGATGAATTTTTCTTAAGAGAGTAGAAGGCGCGGGTAACGACGCACACCATTCAGTGACATTTTTTTCGAAAGTATAGTTTTTGAGGATTGTTTGGTCATGATTTGGATAGAAAAGCTCGATGGGCCTATCGGGAATCAGAATTTGAAAATTAATAATAGGATGCATTGAATTTCAAAACGCATAAAAAACACCGTAAAATGCATTATTTCGTATGAATTCAAATTTAGATCCCACTGGAAGTTGTTCTCAAGAAAAGAAAAAGTTGAAAATTTAACATAAACAATGCGAGGAATGGTAATTTTTAGGTTTTCACACGATTATTGTGGGGTTGACACAAATATTAAAATTTCACGAGATTTACTCATATACGGGAGAATTTTCGATGTTCGTATATGAATATGTTGCCGCGGTGATCTCGTGACGGGTTGTTATGTAAGGCGTGCGTGAATTTTTGTAACGACACTTGCAATATTTACGATGCAGAGTTTGCACTGATTTTTCGCTTGTACCTTAAAAATGGATTTAAAACGTGTTGCGATATCCTTTGTTTGAATCTTTAATCATTATTGAAATGCTTGTAAATATTTATTTATCAAAAATATATTTACGTGTTCTCCTGGAAATATAACGTCTTGGTCGGTTTTTCGAACCTTAGGAAAAAATATCACTCGTCAAAATATAAACCAGTTTCTAATGTTTATTGTACGGCTAATTAATAATATATCATAATTTTAACTGTATGACAACTGGAATTTTGGCACCATTTAATCCAAAGACCTGTTATTTCCTTGAGTTTATAAAAAAAATGCAGGATAAGCAATTGGACCACTCAACAGTTCGAATTTGACGTAATGAGTTTCCAAGTTCTTCCAATCATAGAAAAAATGGATTGGGACAAAAACGCAGTTACTTATATTTTAGGGGGAGAAAACGGTATACGTCTGCTTTACGTTCATTATGTCATCGGATCGTGGACAAAAGTTGAAATAAGAAAAATCATTTTATAGTCTCTGGATAAGATATAATTCGCGCTATCGATCGCTGCGCCTGCCGCGCACTTGAACGATTATTGTATATTTTCTTTTTATAAAAAATATTATATATTGCATCGTACGAGGAAGTATCTTCCGAGTATTGTATAATTTGCAACTATACACATGAGCTAATGCGTCAAAAATTTCAATTCAATTCAAAGCTGCTAGTAAGTACGCGCAGGCACACAATTCAAATAAGTTTTCCGACGATAAAATTCATACGCGCGCGGGATATTTTGTATGAAAGCACACGCGGCAAGCGTATCTCTCTCTCTCTCTCTCTCTCTCTCTCGCCCTCTTAAGAGTCGAATGTTATGTTTTCCCTGCGGTGATGGCGGCGAACATCATCGATCGACGAACGCGTCGCGCAAAACGTTCATGAATCCAAATGAGAAACGCGTGCATACAGCAGTAGTATGTGTGTACCTCTGCATGTATGGAACACGTGAATGCGATTCGAAACTTGTTTAATTAATATTTGATCCTGAATGATGCAGCAAACTGTGCTGCTGCTGCTGCTTGCCCGATGCACTGCCTAGTTATACTGCCTATAGTTGCTGCGGCTTGTTGCAAAAGCGGATCTCAAACTTATCAGTCTGCCGTATAATAAAGCCTTTTCAATGCCCAAGTTAAACATATTTAATAAACCTTCTTTGCTTGCCCGCCGCGTTTATGTCAGGGATCCTAGAGCTCGTGTACATTATGAAATATATCGGCTGTTTTGCACTGGACGCTGGTTGGGGCAATCAACGCGGCTTGACGTCTCTCACCCTCTGCACGCCGCGCGTCATTCGTGCACGCAGCGCGATTGATGGACGCGGAATACGTTGTTTTTTTCACACGCGCTTGTTGCACATTTAACAAGATTGAAATAGCAATTGGAGTTGAATCTCGATTCGCGATTTTGCGCTAATCTCTGCGCGTTATGTATTCGACGAGAGGGAAAAGTGAAAAGTTGATAAAAAATCAATGAGCCGTTTAGTATTTACCATCGGCCGTCACTCAAACGTACACACGGCTTTAACCCCGCGCTGCACCGATCGACTGTGTATGTATATTTGAGCGAGATTAATTATTCGAAATTGCCTTCACTTTTCAACAATTATAACGCACTAACTGACAGCACCGCTGATTGCAAATGTTATTATATACAGAAGAGATTTTCAAATTGCTTATCTCGTGTTTTCATTTTGAATTAAGTCACGTAGCTGTTTTCGTGGTTTAGGAATTTTTATGGTGTCGAAAAGAGATTAGAGCCCAATTTTGATCATGAGGTACCTGTAAAAGTCGAATAAAAATAAATATAGACATACACGAATGGGCAGACAGGTCAATTTTTATATTCTACGCTCGTAATTTTATTGCTATTTTTTATCGGCAGTGTGAACTAGTTTTATGTGAAGCTAGTCGTTTTATAATTCAAATATTATTATGACAAGCGCGTGATGTCTACAAAGAATGAGGCATCAGATTTATTAGATCTTTGTTTAGTATTTCTGATGCATACATAAAAGATGATTAAACTTCTGTCTTACGGATCAATAATTATAATATCTTGACATTTTCATCGATGTACTTGCATCAACTCAAACGACGCGTCAGAATCAGCGTACAACCTAAAAGGGAGCTATATAAAAATCAGAAAAAAAATGACGCCAACGTCTCTCTTGGCAGTCTCTTTTATCCGAGTAATGAAGAAGAGCTAAGGATAATTAAGAAAGTGCCGGTGCTGCGCACGCACGCATTCCCCTCACGCGTCGCATACATTCGCGCATTCAAATATGGGGGATATGCGTGGCAATTATCTCTCATATACTTATTTTGTCCTTATATAGTTCCTTTAATTAAAACTAAAAGCTCTCTGTCTCTGTCTCTCTCTCTCTCTTTCTCTCTCGCTCAAAGCCATGCTTCACGGTATGCGCGCAAGTTATGAGGTATGGCGCGCGCTAGCGCGAAAGAAAGATGAAGAGAGCTTGCGAGCTTGCGCGCGCGAATCGTTTTTTTTTCTTCTCTTAGCCGGAGACTCATTTTTTCATCTCTCTCGAATGAAATTATATACAAGTAGATCTATATATTATACACTTTCGATCGGATATACCTTGCGTTGCGCTGCGAGTATTGCTTACGGCCCAGTCTTTTCAAGCTGCACCTTGGTTGCGCATATAACTATATATTGCGATGGAGCTTGCGATGAAAATGAGATGAGTATCCGCGCGCTGCAGCAGCGGCGACGGCGATAGGATAGTCCGGCTCATTTACCTATATACATAGCGAATGAGCTATAGCTGGAAAGGGGAGGAGATTGAGAGAGTTGGCAAGAAACGGCGGATACACAGGCCGTTATATCAATCGAGTTAACGATTAACTATAACGTAATTATTTTCTTCTCTCGAGTTTTTAAAACTCATTAAGGATTGAAATGAGAAAGTCGATTGGATATATACTCAAAGTGAATTGTTTATTGATAAAACGTTTAATAATAAATAACAAAACAATACACATAGCTCGGCTATTTTTAACTTATATAAAATTAAAGCGATCAAATTCAACAATATACAGGTTACGATATAACTAGTACACAACTAAAATCTAAAAATAAAATAACTCATCGCACAAAACAAGCAACAAAGTTACAGATACATCGTGTGTGTGTGTTTGACTATACATATATAAATGTAGGACACATCCTCGGGCGCGCGGGGGCAATTCGAATCTTCCAACCACAAAGTGACCATCGAAAAATACTTGGAGCGTATGATTTTCTCTCTTTCTCTCGCTCTTGTTCTCTTTGGCTGCTGCTACCTGCGCGCCGCACTTCCATTCGATGCGGCACGACGATTTCGCGTGTTCGCGGCTGGCTGCGGCTGCATGGAAAAAGTTCGACGACTGATTACAGGCAGACAGAGAGAGAGAGAGAGTACGTAGGCCCGAACCGTATCAAAGTGTTATATGGAGCTTGCAGCGCATTCGTCGCGAGCGAAAAGAGAGAGAAACAGTAAAGAGGAAACGTGTGTGATGCACACGATCGCAGCACTATGGGCCGATACGATATTTCTCTCTTGGCGTGTAAATACAGAGGGTTTCGTTTGCTCCAGCGCGCGCAGATACATATAACAGAGCTTTCTTCGTTGCTGCTGCCACCACTGCCGGTAGTGCTAATCCCCAATGTTTTTCGTTTTGCTCGGTATAGTAGTAGCTCGAGGTGGTCGGTTAGTAGACCCGCCGCCGCCTTTGTGTGGCCAACTTTACGCGCGCACACACACACGTCGTATCCCACTGTTATATACACGTTGTATTTCTATCACGAGCTACTTTGTACTTCTTAGAGGTCGGAGGCTGCGGCGACAAAGACAGCGGCGCCGCGCGCAGGTATCCTGAGAGATCTCGATTCCATCGCCTCGTCGCTGCAAATGATAAAATAATAATATTAAAATTACGCATATACGTTTCGTATATGTAACCTATTTTCGCGGGGTACGATATTTTTTTTAATCGAATCGTTGTCGAAAGAAAACATTTCTCTGAAAGATTTTGTCCTCGTTCATTGGGGGTAAAAAAAAGTATTTTTAACAGTAACTTTTTAATAGCAATTAAATAGAAAAAAGGATCGTAAAGTGTATCGGTTTGAAAGTAACTTGTTCCGCAGCCCGGAGATTAAAATAAATATAATCATTCGCGCTGAATGCCGTAAAACTTTCCTTTTTTATCGCTCGGACTCGAAGTCGATATAAAGAGAGGTAGGAACGTTACATTATTTAAATGGAGACGCGCAGCTCGAGCTCACGTATATACGTATATATGCGCTAATCGGATTCAGAGCTGCTGCAAAGATAGAGCGAAAATGTGCGCCCGATGTATAATACAAAATACGCAGGAATGAAAAAATCCGCTCGATGGCTCAACGTGCGCGTGTACCGATTATGAGAAGCAAAGGTGCTTTTTCCATATATTCTCCGGCAGTTTTATACACTGAGAGCCGTGAGTAGTGTAAAATACGTATGTCCAAACTCGAATGGATTGATTACTTTTTATTTCTGTTGCATTCGTGCTGCAGCCCGCCGTACTCTTTGTTTCGCATATAATACACACACGTGCGTATGCTCGATCTAAAAATATGCTGCTCTCTGCCAATATGTGTGCATGTGTTTTATTATACTCACCTAGGTGGGACATTTTTATCGGTGCTCAATAATTGCCTCACGTACGCCGCCTCGGGAAAATCGCTCAAGTCGACCGTGGCCTCGCGATAATCGAAATTCAACAGTACGTAAACGCTGCTCTCGTTTTCCAGATTTCTGCGCTCGCGAAGAGAGAGGACCAGGAAAATAAAATATTTAAGGTTAATTATGAGTTCGACGAGAAAAAACTTGAGTTCAATCATTACGATCGGCTCGATCGCGTACCTGGAAAAGCCAAATATCGTTTCTTCGGCTTGGTCGTTCTGCAAGTCTCTGAGGAGGAAAGTTTCGAGAGTTCCGTTGGAGACGGCGGGCAACTTTCTGAGCTCGCCCAGTCGTAGGAACAGCTTGTAATGCGACCATTCGGCTACCTTTTCCGCCTCGAGATTCACCTCCTTGTAATTGTCGTTGACGCGTAGCCACGTTTTCGGGTTCGAAGAGAATCCTGTCGATACAAAACATCATCGTTCACGATTATTGAACTGCGCAAAATCATCCCCTCTCCAAAGTCATTCAAGCAACAACGAAACGCGCATTCGCGTCATTTACCAGCTGCGGTCGTGTCGTCCCACTGGAAGGGCGTCCTGGCGGGGTCACGGGACGCGCCCTCGTAGTGCTCGCGGCCGGCGTTGCAGCCCTGGGGATCCTGGGTCTCCTCCCAGCTGAGCCAGGTGTCCTTCATGCCGATCTCGTCGCCGTAGTAGGTGACCGCGACGCCGGGCAGCAGCTGCACCATCGTCGTCACGGCTTTGGAGAAGTCGCGACCGTAGCGCGTGGCCAGTCGAGGCTTGTCGTGATTGCCCGGCTGCGAATAGTAAAAAATAGGAAACGATTTTACGCGTTATCTCGGAGAAGTACGAATATAATTTCCTTTTGTTTTCGCATATGTATGTCGCGAAACACGCACGCGGCGCTATACACACATATATATTTTTAGCCGTTCTCGCGCAGCCTCGATTCAACATGCAAAAGCGATATTCATAATTTAATGACACAAAAGAAGCGGAAAAAATTCCAGTAAAAAAAAGTAGGACTCTGCAATAAATTACGTCGAAAAAGCTGTGCTGGCTAGACACGATCGCGAAAGAGGTAAATTCTCCGCGTGCGGGTCGACACAAAGGCCCTTTCGACCCTTTTTCGCGTGTTCGAAAGTGCCTCTAATTAAGAGAATTATCACACGAGAAAGAGAGCGAGCGAGAGACTAATCACGTTCCATAAGTCTCGAGCACTAGTGCCACGCGAAGCATACATGCGGGGTTGTAGAGTGTGCAAAGTAGCGTCGAATAAAAGGGAAAGAAAAAAAAAAGAAGAGAAAGAAAATACTCACAGTCCAGTTGGAGGTGGCGTTGTCGGGCAGGGCATTGGTCCAGTTGCCCACGATGTGCATGAAGTCCTCGGCCTTGGGCGAGGCCGCCACGTCGCCGATCAGTCCGAAATTGAAGGGAAAGTGGGCCCCGTACTCGTAGTACTTCATCGTGAGCGGGATCGTGTCGTAGGCCTCGATCATCATCATGCGCTCGTCCTGGCCGTCCTCTTGGTTGCTGCCGTACTCGTCGAGGACGGCGCGCCACTCGGCCACCCGATCGTACGTCTCGGGCAGACTCTTGGTGTAGATGTGGTCGGTGTAATCGAAGCTCTCCGGGTCGGTGCCCGTGACGGGCTCGTCGCGCAGATGCTCGGCCTCCATGAGGTGGGGCACGGCGTCGATGCGGAAACCGTCGACTCCCTTGTCGAGCCAGAATCTCATGACGTTCTGCGAGACGACGATAAATCGTATGATTATATTATTGTTATATTTTCTTTTTGATTGAGTTTAAGCTCCTATAGGGAGAAAAAATCATACCTTCATCTCTTCAATGACGTACTCGTTGCGGAAGTTCAAATCGGGCTGTCCCGCAGCGAACTGATGGAAGTAATAGGCTTGTCTTTCCTCGTTCCAAGTCCAGGCGCTTCCACGGAACACGCTCACCTATGAACAACGACATTTTCGAAAGTCTCTCCAAAGATTCATCGCGTTGAAAAAAAATTGATGCATACCCAATTGTTCGGTGGCCGTCTGACGCCATCGACCACTTTTCCCTCGTGCCAGATGTAATAATCCGTGTATGGCTCGATCTTCTTCGCGCTCTTGCGGAACCACTCGTGCTGGTCGCTGCTGTGATTCGGCACCAAGTCCATGATGAGCTTGAGGCCGAGCTTGTGCGACTCCTCGAGCAGCAGCTCGAAGTCCTCCATCGTGCCGAAGATCGGATCGATCGCTTTGAAGTCCGACACGTCGTAGCCGAAGTCGACCATGGGGCTGGGATAGATCGGCGACAGCCAGAATGCATCGATTTTCGAGTCGACGAGATGCTGCAGCTTACTGATTATACCTGCATGCGAGAGTGTATTGTGTTATGGATTAATTAAATGAGATGATCAAAGTAAAAAGAGGGAAAAATATATGTGTATTCAGGCGAAATAGGATTAAAAGCTGATTTTCATTACGGAAATGCTACTGCTGCTGCTGTTATATAATATATAATAATGTAGCCCGAAGCCAGCGTGCTTGTGCCTCTCGCAGCTTCCCAAAAATTCAATCAGCCGCACGGCGCTGGTGTACTCACACACACAGAGCAAACACGTGTATATAAATTGTACACAGCATTCACTCTCGCTTCGTACGCTCACAGACCTCGAAAATTATTTTCTCAGCAAGCTCGACACAGTCTTTGGCTATATTAGAAGTTAAATCATTTATCTCGGAGTAGCAATATTTATAATTATAATCGTGACAATTAATTAACAGCATAAAATAAGAATTCACTGCGTAATTCACGTCAGCTAGCTGCGAGTAAGACGAGATGGACCGCCGTAATGGACATCGTATCCGATTTGCTCTCATCTCTCTCCCTCTCTGCTCCTCGCGCCGTAGACAATGCAATACACTGCGAACCACGCGAACGTGTATAACTAAGACGGATAAACAAGGCACTATATACATGGCACACGCGCGCGCTTACCCAACTGTACATATGTCTGTGTGTGTGTGTGCGCTTGGGAGCGTATTGTATACTCGCTGCTGTTATACTACTGCTGCTACTCCATGCGGCGCGCGCTGTGTGCGCAGAGTGCATATGGGGCAATGCCGCGCGCGCTTGCGAGAGAGAGAGAGAGAGAGCTTTGCAGGTCATTGGGTTTCCGATGAAATTCTAATCGTGTGTGAGCAAACTAGCTCTCTCTCACCTCTCACTCTAGTGCAGCTCCGGTAGCCACATAGCACAAAGACAACCCCTCGCATATATTAGTGGTCTCACCGCGCCGAACTGCTCTCTTATGGCGATTACGCCATATATATCGGGCACACGTGCATGTATATACGTGTGCGTGTATATGGGTGTTCTACTGCAGTATACACACCTTTATCTCTACCCGTATATCGATGCACTCGTTGCGTACAATACGAAAACAAAAAAAGTGTCGACTCGATTGTTTTTGACCGAATTTCAGCGAGTACCATATATATATATTGTATTATGTGTACTCTCGAACGTGTACGTGTTACCATTATTGTTATATGAATTTACGTGTGTGTATATACGCGTTCAAGTGCTGCTGACCCGGTGGACGCGCGGAGAATCCACACAGCTCGGAGTTGCGAATTATATTATTGTTCTCCTTCTGCTCGTGAGCATTGAGCATATATACGTAGCAGCACGGCTGTTTGCGCTCGCGTAATAAAGAGCCCGGATAGAGAGAAAGAGAAATGTTACTTGCAGCCGCTTCATCCACAGTCGGGCGGATTTTTTTGATAACTCAATTTTGCTCGACGCGATTTCGAATTAATCTACGTTTCGCGTGGTCCCTTTTTTCCTTCATATATACTTTTACGAATGTACGGCTCTCAAAACTTCCTCTTATTATACCGTTGCGGTATAGCGAAATTAATGATACGAAATTCAACTGCAGCGATCGCCGAGACTATAGGTAGGTAGTAGCAGCAGTTTGGCGAATACTCGATTAATCTCCGACTTACACACGGGCATGCATACACACACACACACACACACGTGTATAAAACAATTGAAATTTCGCCTCTCGCCAACCATCATCGTTTCACCCGCGTCAATCCAGCAAACGTTTGTTATATTATCTTCGCGGAAAAGGGGAGGCGATTGTTTCACTCGTACGGCTACGATTGCTTCAAAGTTTCGAGCTAGTATAGCTACGATGGGAAATTTCAATTGGCGCGTTTTCGTGCATTGGCTTTATCGATCTTGCATTTCTACCGAGCTCGATGTTGAAGAGAGAGAGAGAGAGAGAGAGAGAGAGAGAGAGAGAGAGAGAGAGAGACAGAGTTGACCGGTCACTCACCGAGGGGAATAATTTTCTTTCTTTTTTTCGACCCTTGTGAATATTGAAATATCTTTGACATTGAATTTGATTGATTGACTTGAAAAATAAAATTGAAGACTTCCGCGCTTTATGGGAGAAAAAAAATTTAACCGTTTATCAAAGTATCGTTGAATAGAAATTCGTGACAAGGGCTTCGAAGTAAATGTGAGAATTACTCGTTCGATACGAAGCGAGCAGAAATGATTTCATTCTAATTAAAAAATTTGATGCGAAGCGAACTAAGTTATCAATCTTTGTAACGAGTCAAATATTTGAAATACACCGAGCTTAAAATACTCGTTTTATTTGCAATTGCTGTACATCTTTGAACAAAGGTGTATGCAAAAATATATCTCGATAAAAAATATATCAATCGATTGTTCGTTTGAACGTGGGGATTAATTCGTGAAAAGATATCCAGACGTTTTACTCGATTTTCATTTTTATGTACCAAAAGTAAAGTGAATCAAAAGTGTACGAACCTTTTATATCGCCAATTCCATCGCCGTCGCTGTCTTTGAAGCTTCTGGGATAAATTTGATAGAGCGACATCGTTTTCCACCAGCCCGAATCGCCGACGACTCCTAAAACCAGGAGCGCCAAAGCTCCAATCCCGAATCGGATCTTCATTTTGCCGGGCTGAAGTTGAATTTTATTTATTCGTCAATATGTAATTTATTCGAAACTCAAACTCGTTTAAACTGATTTGAAGCGATGTGAAGCTCGAATGTGAAGTTTACTTAAAAAAAAAAAAATGCTCGTACCCGAGAGGTACGTATTTGAAAATGAATGTAATACTGTATAACGAGCACTTCGTCATTCACTGGATGAATCGGTAGTGGCTGAAGTTCGAATTTCGATCTGTCTTTTTATAATACAGAAAAACTGCTCGCGAGCGAGCGAGCGAAAAAATTGGTAGGGAGGGATTTCCTGCGGTTAAAATCGACACGCGGGTCTATGATTTGACAACTTAATTGTTATTAGCGTACACATAACTTATCGCTAATTGTCTGGGGGGAACTTTTTTTTGTAATCTCGTGCGCATAATTGTAAAAGTTTGGATCCGATTGCCGCCCAGACGCACCCGTATAAAATCTTTATCACAATCGGTCGAAATTCTTTCGGTAGGCTCGACTCTCTTCGCGTAGATAAGAAAATTAGCTGTGAATAATCCAGAACTTGTTTGTTTGCTTATAGTATATAGAGATGTCA
Source organism: Trichogramma evanescens (assembly GCA_902732785.1). NCBI lineage: Eukaryota > Metazoa > Arthropoda > Insecta > Hymenoptera > Trichogrammatidae > Trichogramma > Trichogramma evanescens. The sequence goes on from CACVKI010144311.1 coordinate 22,430, forward strand.
TCGTTGATAAAGTTATTGAACGATTGTATCGATAAGAATACCGCGATTTGTAATGAAAAGTCATCCATTTTCAAACGATATACAATTTTGTGCATTCGTTTGGCAACAATTGCATGCATTTATGTAAAAAAAAGGTTACTTTTAATTGCTCCGATAATAATAAATGGAAATATACCAACATCTGTCATTTATAATTAATGCATTGCATCATCTTGGTATTTTTAATTTTTTTCATGAGGTTTTTCGCCTGAGAAAATATTATTCATAATTCCGTCGCTAAAGTCGCGTGCCTAAAATACTTAAACAAAAGTAAAATATTACGCGGCGCTATATACATTTGCTTCTCTCTCAGCTCTTTAGCGCCTGCAGTGGTTCGCTAGAAGTGCCTAAAAATAAAATGACTGATCCCCGTGTAGCATATTTTGCGCAGCAGCGGTTGAAGTATGATACACAGTGCCAACACACGCCGAGTGCATACACCGCGGGGTAATTTTAGCGCGGTAATTTACTCATTAATTGTCGCGGTAGTGTATACGTGACTGCGGAGCAAAAATATTAAAAAAAAAGTAACGATAACGCGCGTGACTGTAAATATACCATTACAATCATAAACACGAATATATACGCTTCTAATGTAATGATGGCGACCAAAAATTTGACGCGTTCTTGTGTACGTGATGTACGATGTACAATACATGTTATTATGATTGCGATCGCGCCGAGATTTTATCGGGCCCAACTTTCGGATCGTATATTGTTTCCGAGACAATCCTCCGTATCGAGCCAATAAAATAGCCGAAAACAATGGATAAGATAAACGAGCCCCCGAGAACGAAAAAAAAGAAATTGTTATGATTCGAAATACAAACGAGAACGTGATTTTATTAGATGATAATTAACGCGCGGCTGGGGGCGCACGAGTGAAATTGTGTGTGTGCGACAATTGCTTGGCGATGAATTTGGACTGATACGTGCCTATTTACAGATATATCTGTACTAATTATCCTGTACTATACACTACTTTTTTGCCTCAGGTAATCTCGAATGTACAGTTCGGATCGAGACGCAGCGAAGACACTGCACTCGACTCGATGCATTCGATTTACCTGATTTCCCCTACCTCTTCTATTTTGTTTTGGTTTTACTTCGTTTACGTACGAAATGAATTTCATGTCAACGCATCGGTGAAAAAAAAACTTGCTCAAAAAGGTTACCTGCACTCGACAAGTGTACGTACGTGCGAGCTTGCACGCGCACAAACATCAACAACTACATTACACCCAATTGGTACAACTATTAAAATGTAATTATCATGCAACATATAGGTATGTGTGTGTATGTGTGTATAACAACAATCCGCCGCTGCGCGGCCCACGCGCGTAAACATCGAAATTTTCGACTCGATACTAATCGAGGTCAAATCTTTCGGATTTCGGTGGTAACCTTGTGTAGTGCTTGGCGCTTGCTGCTGCTCTATACACGTGTGCTATATACATATACGCTCTATAAAGAGAATTTCACATTAACGTGCACAAAGAGATTAGCATAGGGACAGGCCACACCGTTTCTAGTGTACTACTACTACTACTGCTACTGCTACCACCACTGCTGCTACTGCTATTACCACTGTGACTTTCGAGCTTGCGATCGCTACTACTGTCACACAGACATCGTCGCCCCAGCGCAGGAAGGTATCTATTTCAGTTCTGTAGCAAAAAGGTATCTAACTCGTGCGCAGACGCAAAAAGGTATCTATCTCAAGCGCAGCGGCAAAAAGGTATCTATCTCGAGCGCAGAAGCAAAAAGGTAGCTCATTCAAACGAAGTGGCAAGAAAGTTTTGACGCGCTCAATTTAGGTTGGCAACGCAACCGTAAATGATAAAATTTTGTTTTGTATTAGAGCCAAAAAGAGAAAAAACAAGTGAGATAGTGTAATGGTTTTCATCCATTTGTAATGCGAGCAAACAAATCAATCTCCCCGCGATTTCGACTCAATTTGCCACTTGTGGAGAACTTTGTATGTTCTGAGAGGAAAGCAGAAGTTATCGGCTTTACATAATTTTGAATTAAATGTTAAATGTTCAATGTTCAAACAAAATTTTATCATTTACGGCTGCGTTGCCAACCTAAAT
>CACVKI010144314.1:0-25625 GCA_902732785.1 Trichogramma evanescens
CCTCGAGTCACTTCTAGCGATCTGAAATTAGACTGATTTTAAGTCGTCGGATGTCGATAAAGAAGAAATTTTGTGAAATTGGAAAATATAAGTTCCAAGATTTTTTCATTTAAGGAGGCTCTTTCATGGCAAGCTTTCCTGCAATGAGCGTGAGGTAAGCTACTGCTACTGCGTGGTGCTATACGTGATGCGCAGTGCGCCGTGCGCAGCAGTAAGTTGTGAGCAGTGTAGCAGTAGCAGTAGCTTTGTTTACCATGAATTGAATTTGAAATTTTTTATTTATAATTTATAACTTTCGAATTGTTGAATCCAACGGTATAATTATTATTGTGGGCAACTCATCAAAATCCGAGTTATTTATTCTCAAAGTATGCAACTTTTGAAGTCGGAACATTTCAAATCACACGCCCGATCTGTGTGCGCATTGCCTGCGCAGCAGACGACGAGTGACACTTGCTCTTTTCTCGCGCAAATCGTTTTTTTTTCATTTCGACGTTAAAAATCTTCGTTTTTTCATGGGTTAGCCCTATTTCGCGATGTATAGGCTAAAAGAATATAACTTTTTCTTTAAAACCTGTACACTCAAATACCCCAATTTTTCATTTTTTACAGAAAAAGAACCGGTAAATGCTCAATCTCGGTAGTCATGCCATAAGAGCAAAGTTGAAAGTTGCATACTTTGAAAAAAGATTACTCGAGATTTTGATGGGTGACCCACATTAATAACTATACCTTTGGATTCAGCGTGATTTTATCTATCTAAACATATATAATTTGTTCGTAAATTTTTCATGAAAGAGCCTCCTTATTAAATGTCAATTGATTTGAAATTTCGTCGGCCCTTTTATTAGGCTATTCATCTGTGTGAATGATTTTTCTAAAATCGTACTTCAACTTATACAATTATTTTGATTTTACCACTTGCAGATTTACAGATAAAGTTGCTCGCCATCTATTGGGGGAAGCCGGCGTCACTTAATTTTTACAAAGTTTTGAGCAATTGATGCACAAAATAAGTCAGTATTAAAACATTAAAATATTTTTCAATGAAAATTTATAAATTGCAAAGTAGAATTAAATCCTTTTTCTTCATCATTTCAAAGCGTTTGGAAACGATTGTAAATGATTTCAACGTTCTACAAGTTATCGTATTATTTTGACTTTTTCACTAGCAGATTTACAGATACAGTTACTTGACATCTAATGGTAGATGCTGATATTATTTATTATTCATACAGTTATTGAACAACTAACCCAAAAACTAAATCAGTACAAATTCATTAATTTTCAATAAAAATGTTTAAATTCTAGTATAGAATTGAATATAATTTTTTAATCTTTGCACCAAACGTACTGTATATGACTGCATTTTCCTACAATTTAGGCAAGAAAAACCAAATCAGTATTTATGCATTTATTATCAACGCAGATTTCATGTAATAGTACCTTAAATAAAACTCAGTACCGTTTACCTGCATTTCAATGTCTGACTTTACTTTACATCGGCATTAATCTTGAGTTTAATTCCAACAGCGCATACGAGGTAATAGCTTAATGATATTTACTTTTCGATAAGTATCAAAAAAGCCTCATAACTCGAGCGGAGCGCGCCTGAGAGAGAGAGAATCTGGAATCTACCCAAGTCACGAAAGCCTTTCAGCGAAAAGTAGCTATTGCGCTTGCGAAATACCTTCTCTCTCTCTCTTTTGCTCTTTTCTAAAGTCAGTAAATGAAGAACGACGCTAATTCGATGGTCGTTGAGTTTTATCGCGTGGACTGCTGCTGCTGCTGCAGCGTATATTAACTGTCATTATATATGAACGTCAAGAATCCGTGGATTACATAGCTCCGGTGTGCACGTTGTATGTTATGTTATTATTATACATCTCAGCTCGAGTTTTCGTTATATGCGCGCGTTTCTCGACGCTAATTGCGGTTGTGCGTGATTCGAGTTTTTCGTACACGTATGTAATTTTCATTTCAATGAAGAAAAATGCTCGAACAAAATTTCATCGTTGATACTTAATTTATACTTGTAGATAGTCACGAGGGTACGGCACCGCGTACATATATCGATGACGATCGCGCCGCCGACGTGCGTCGTTCCAAAATTTACCCGAATTTCTCCTCTCTCGCCGTTTTTTTCTCCCGCGCCGTTCTTTCGTTCATTTTGATGAAAAACAAAACGGCTGAAGTGCTTTTTCCAGCTCAAGGGACCAGAAAATGATCACTACCTTTTATTCGCGGATGTATATAACGTATAGATATAAGTGTTGCCGCTGCCTGCCTGCTCTCTACTGCTACGACTATTGCTTCTACCGCTGCTGCTGCTTTTTTTTTGTTTTCCCCCGGAAAACGAACTATATTTAATTTTTCTATTTCCTTTCTTTCCATCTACGTTTATTTGGAAATAATTTTTTATCAGAAAACCAATTTCGGCGAAAGATATGACATTTTTTTCGCTATCCTCCCCCCCCCCCCCCTCTCTCTCTCTCTCTTATATCTTGCTGCATACAATATAGTGGTATGTATAGCTGAAAGCTTCTTGCCGAACAAAAAAAACTCAATATCGACTCTTGATGTACCACGTACCGCATCTCGGTTAAGGAATTACACGGAATGCATATAATTCATCGGGCTTTACAATCTTCTAAATTCCTCTATCTCTCTCTCTCTCTCTTTTTATTTCCCTACCTCACGAGTGTCTAGCCTCGAGTGTATACCTCGATTCGTCGATGAATGAGCGAGCGGCGAATGCTTCAGAGAAAGAGAGGAAGCGTATTTTTTTTGTGTTTTTTTTTCAACTCTCCCTCCTTTCTTTCTTTTTTTCTTCCCTTTTCATTTCATAACGTCGAGCTTTTTCAACACAAAAGCTCATTGCCGAGTGGAGTGTATAACGATAATTAGTTCGAACTAACTCGTTATTTCGCAACACTGATTTCATTTAGATTCGAGCGTGCGCGCGCGCGGTACCGCGTCGACGAGCAGCAAGCAGCCCCCGACGGAGCTTTATGTGTTTTCACGGCCTCGTGCAGCTGCGTTGATGCTGCTGCTGCTACCGCTGCAAAAATTCGATGGTTAAAATAATACGCTGTGTATTAAAAAGTCTATATATTTATATGTTTTCCGAGTGTTATTTGATTAAATGAAAAAAATCAAAGAGCAATATTATTTGCACGATTGAGAGGATGCTATTTTTTTTTAATCGTATCGAAAATCGTTACTTTTAAGCTTATGATATCTATAAAGATTTTTCATATTTATATACAAATTAAAGAGGCTCCTGTAAATCGAAATGGTTTTTTCATTTTATTTAAAATATTCATACTTGTGGCCAACAATGTTACAAAGCATGTCTTGCTAGAATATTCATCTCGTATCAAAGACATGATCGCATTGATTGAGTGTATCGATAATTACAGTCTGTACAACTAAAGTTACATGAAAAATATGCTTGAATAATATTTTTTCTTTCTATACAAAACTTGGCGCTGATAATACAATTATATTAGATATCCATTTTTGTAAGAATGAGATTAATCTTTGGACTTGCAGGCGTTTGGTCAATCTGCAGACAGTCGTTATTCTAGACCCTTTTCGATTGTTTGGTCGAAGAAAAGGAACAGATCCAATATACTCATGATTTAATTTACAAACGTAAGCCAAGTAATCAAAATCAATTCTTACGTCCTCGCATTGAATTTTTTTAAAAGCTAAACTCAACTAATGCGTTTATAGAAGCTAGAATTTGCGGTGTACGCCATCTAGCGGTGATGGATCCCACGTCGTGAAGGCACAATGAGTCAAACCCACAAAAGAATACTTATCACTCAGAGTCGACCGTTCATGGTGTCTTGCGCCCTCGAATTCGATTTCATTATTTGCGTACTTTTACTCTTTACGCTATTCAAAATTTAAATACTAACATTTTAAAACACCACAGACTCTCAGCCCTTCAATAATACACAACTGTGCCCGCTGAAATCATAGATGTATTATCATACATTTTATTCCGCTCTTCTCTCGCGCGTCGTTCGATCGATCGATCCCACGTCTATACGCGCTCGAGAAGCGAAGAAAATGCAATATATGTTTCCAGCAGTCAATCTCGCTTCAACACACGGACTACGCGTATATATTCTTTACATTTTTGCGCTAAGATGAAACGCGTTGCGCTGCGCTGCGTGCAGCATATAAGGGAAAAACTCGCGCGCGCACGCGAGCTGTATATTTCTTTCACATATATGTACGTATACGTACAGTACAGTCGAAGAAAAAACGGGCTTTTCACATCAATAGCACATTCACAGCTTCGTTTTCTCTCTCTCTCACTCGTGGCAGGTGGTAAATGCACATGAGGGAGAGAGAGAGTGTGGAGTACCGGTGGAAAGGTCGCTCGCGAAGCGAAGAAAAAGTCTGACCCTTGCATGTACTCGCGTACGCATTTGCAGAAGTCGATATTCGAATTTCTCGAAAAGTAAAAATTAGATTTCGGGAGGAGATTTTTTTCTGCTGCGCAATTTTTTTTTTCATTCGTCGACTCGCAGCGAGCAGTCAGCAGCTGAACAAAAAAAAAAAAGAAAAAAAAAGAGAAGTTTCTCAACAGCCCGCGCGCGGCCAACAACAGATGCAGATACTCGTTCGGAACAACCGGTGTCTGAGAAATATGGCCCGGGCTCGGGCTGCTACTTAAGCCGCACGACGCGAGTCATATATGCGCGCAGGCAGGCAAGCGGAGAGAAATAAACAGTCGTGTGCCCTGCACGCCTCTAGCCCATCCGCCGAATATTATATACATATTCAAGCTCTTCTCTGCAGAGATCGTATAAACGTGGTGAGGTGGTGTAGTGGCTGGTTTGCTGGCTGCAGCACCAGCACCGGCCGCACAACGGCTACAACGCGGCTCTGTACACCATCGTCGCGAATATTTTATACTTTATATTTCTCAACGTATATATACGTATACGCCACTGGAGAGAGACTCGGAAAATTTCCGTGTTATAATATATATATATGAAACTTTTTGCTAGCGCCTGTATACGTCATCTTCGAATATTTTCGAAGGATAAGCGGTCGCGACAGTAGCAGAACGCGCGCGCGCGGCAAACCTCGGAGTAATAAGATAACGTCAGTAGCAGAGAAAATAGAAATGATATCCCACCATCAAGTACAATGTGTATATATTCTCTCTCTCTCACCCCCTCTTGGGTTTTCGCCCATTGTTTAGCATGCCAAGCCGAGTTTCTAGTGCTGCTGCTGCATCCCGTCGCGCTGTAGGTATATAGTGATGCTGAAGAGGTAGCTACAGGAGGTTGATTTGTGGCTGAACACTTGGCACTTGATGCACCGTATAAGTTTACGTATATTATACGAATTCCGTTCGTCGCGTTCGATAATGCGACATTTTGTAGGATTATTTAATAAAGGAATTAAAAATTAATAAAGGAATCGATCGACTGTTCATTTTTTTTAAACCTTGCTTCAACTTTCATGTTAAAGTATCGCAAGTAAAATGCAGCATCGGTACTTTATTTTTCATATCTGATTTAACGTTAAATAATTGTCGGTTTTATTTAACAATATAAAAAAAGGTAAAGCTTAATAATATTATTAAACCCGCGAAACTCAAAATAATAATAATGGTAATAATAATAATAAAAACAATTAATTAGAGCTCTCGAAAACGGGATCGAAATCAAGATTGCGTATACATAACGCGCATCCGCGCGTGTATATATTTTTGGGCCAACGTCTTAGCACTGTATATATCCGTCTACACAGCCGAGCGACAACTTCGGGGTTAAATTAGATTCGGAGCATTTCGACGCGCGCAAGCCGAGTTTCGCTATGTGAGTGTACGTGTACATGTGTTTCTGGTTTATAACTACCGCGTTCATCATCTGTTTGCTTCAAACGAGAAGAGGACGACGACAACGACGACAACGACGAGGACGACGACTTACTTGTCCTGTATGTATACGCCATGTATACACATCGCGCGAATATATATATAGCAGCAGCAGCTCGTGTGTACGTATATATACGTATACACCGAGTTGTGTGTTGTGCAAAATGAGCTATTCAATCAGTCTCTTGGGTTAGTTTAAGAAACTTAACTGCAAAAGTAAGTAAGAGCTCTGTGCGCCACACGGTCGCTCTGTATATAAACTCCTCCAGCGAGAGCTGCAGTAGAGAAGCGAACTTTTATACGTACCGATGCTGAATTTTGATTTCTCACTGCGTCGAAGCATATAAATAAACATCGCCAGATGTGTACGTATAGAAAATATTTTACTTTTTAATTTCAATTACCGAACTCCGAGTTATGGCTCTCGTCTCCTACATATATTTATCCAAGTCATTCGAGCGCGGAAAGAGAGAAAAAAAACTCCCCCTCCCGCGTGCGTAAACATAACTTTCAGCGAAAATAGAGATAGAGAAAAAGAATCAATATTATTATTTAAAAATTCATAGTCCTACGAGTCGAAAGGTATATCTCTTATATATAATTTAAAAAACTTGAAAATGCTCGTCACGAGCAACGCATAATAATCCTCTCTCTCTCTCTATCCTCTCGCTCCGCGAGACTTTTTCTCATATCTTATTGTGTAGTACTCTCAGCTCGGGCGCGTCTTCGCGGGTGCATCGCGCGCTTTTTTTTCTCCTCTCCCTCCATCCAGGCACACTTTTTAGACAGCGGCGGCGATGTAACTCGCTGTATATAAGACTGCGCGGCGCAGTGACGCTAACTGGCTCTGTCACATATTTACGGAGACATCTCAAAAGTCGCGCGCGCGTCCGTAGTAGTAGTAGTAGGATAGGCCATTCTTCCTTATCATAACCGCGTTGCGCGCGCGGATAATGGAGCGGGGATAACTTGTTATTGTCGCGCGCGCTCGCGAGTTTAGAGAGGCGCGCACGAGAGGGCGCAAAAAACTTTTTGAATTACACGGCGCGGCACCGGCAAAACTTTCAAGTATATCATACGCAGTTTTGGCATGCTACTACTACTGCTCTCTAGGTATATCTTACTGAATTTTTTCTTCTTCTTCTTCTTCGTGTCCTACTCTCGCTTAAAGAAGAAAAAAAAGTATGAATTTAATATCCTGCGACGTTTGTGCTCAGAGAGGCGCATCAAAAATTATCATCGCGTCGTGCATACATATATATAGTCGCACGGCGAAGGCACTGCGGACACTCGGCAGTGCAGCAGCGCAGGCAGGAAACGGCAGCAGATTTCTCAAAAGACGTCGTCGCAGTCCTTTGTTTCATCATCGTGTTGTGTTCCTCCGCTGCTGTTGCTGCAGAGGGTAGAAAATAACCGCCCGACGTGATCCGCACACGAGAACTCTTGTGTTCCATCGGAAAATAATCACTGCCGCGGTATATATAAACGTATAATATATAGCGCGCACGTATATATATGATATATATTTTCAATAGCATATATCTGCGTCTCTCTCGGTCGCGCGCCCGAGAGTTTTGTATTATATAGAAAAGCCGATGGAGTGTGCAGCAGCGCCTGCGTCTGTATATAGTACACGCGTTGGCGTCAATCATCGCTCGAGCGGCGGCTCGGGTGTATTGGATGAAGATAAAACCCACTGGATCGCGAAATGAGTTGACAATCGATTTCCATTCTCTTTCGTTCTCTCTCCTCGACTCCTATATACTCGTCTCTATATACGTACACTCCCTCCACTTGCTCAACTTTTCCATAGACTCTTTTTCTTTATTCTCTCTCTCTCTCTCTCTCTCTCTCTTTTTTCGTGCGCCACGTACATACACAACACGCAGCTATTGTCTTATACATCAGCGTCGTGTATTATATAGCCCAGCCAGCGTAAGCCAAACTGTTTTCTCATATCGTTTCGGATTATGTATAAATTGTGTATATTCTCCTCTGTACTACGCTGCGTGACTAGCTTTTTTTTCTCCTCGTACCCCTACTTCTTCTTTTTTCAATTATTTACTAATCTCTACGAGCACAAACTTCAAGATGAGGTCCTTAAATATATGTACGTCGTGTGTGCACCCGATTCTTCTGCAGCCAAAGTCTCTCCCTCTACATATAAGGAGGATACAATCTTCGTTAGCATGTCTGAACTAGCTTTTGTAAATACGCGGAAGGTTAACGAGCTGGTTCTCTCTCTCTCTCTCTCTCTATCTCTCTCTCTCCCTCTCTCCAGGGTAAACTACCCGAAACTTTGCTAACTGTTTGAATATTTGTGCGCTTAAGAAGTTATTTTAAAAGTTTCTTCGCCGACTCCCTCCTCCATGACCCTCTTGCTGCTGCTGCTGCTGCTACTTGCGGACCGTGTGTTGCTGCTACTCGAGGTGCTTGCGCAGGTGAGCTAGTTAATAAATTGAAAAGTGAAACAAAATTATTTTCTACATGAAGAAACATTCGCTCTTCCAAGTCCTCTCTTCTTCCCAGTAGTAGTATAGCTCATTCCTCCGCAGCAGCCCCTCTGAGAGAGAGAGAGAGATTCAGTCAGTCGTGCTTGCCGTTCCAGTGTAATTTCTCGATAAACGTATGTATCTTGCCAGCTTGAGTTGTACTACTACTACTACTTCTACGCGCAGCATCAGCAGCAGCGATTTTAATTAATTAACCGAGAGATGATGATTTCGTTCGTATGCATAAATATAGGTATACTGACGATGATGCATGTATAATATAAACGTTGCAGCAGCTACTGCTGTTTCACTGATGTTTCATCTCTGTTGCTGCTGCTGAACTGGCACAAAAGCAAAAGAGAGAGAGAAAGGAAAGCTTCAAAGGACGTCTTTATAACGTCGTTCGCGACGAGGAGAAATCGTCGTCCGGTTGGTTCGTTTGGCTTCGGCTGTTTTTTTTTGTACACTTTATATACGTATATACGAAGAAAACGTTATTTTAAATGACGTTTATTTCTAAATTATTATTATTTTCCTCTCTTTTTTTTCATCAATTCGCAGCCAGACAGAAAGAGAGCTAGAAGAAGAAGAAGAAGAAGTCGGAAGAGGTAATTTTTCGGCACTCCCACACGCCACGCGCGCGTCTTACCTTGTATAATTTAAAGAAAAAACTTTTTGTCCGCTTCCTCTCCCGCGCGCTCACGACAAGAGAGAGAGAGAGAGAGAGAGAGAGACGATAACAAGTCATTCCCGCTCCATTATCCACAAATGCGATTATGATAAGGAAGAATGGCAGTGGAAAGAAGTTTTTTGAGCTGTTCGCGCGCGCTGAAAAGTGTGTGTGTGTGGGCAAGTGCATACACAGCCAGTTAGCGTCAGTCTACTCGAGTTACGTAGCCCGGCGGATTTGCTCTCCATTTTACCTTCGCGAAGACAGGCCCGCTTCGCGCGAGCTCGAGAGTGTGTATAAAGGTTATTACACGTTGCCACTTAAGCCTGTCAAGACTTTTGCGCGAAGCCATTTTTCAGGCTCGCGCGTACGCCGCTGCAACCCCCCTCTACTTACCCCCGAGTCTTGCTGCTGCCAACGTGTAAGTAGTAAGAGTATGTGTGTAGATAGCTTATGTTCCGAGGCAAAAAGAAGAGAATAGGAACGATTGGGACATCATCCATGATTGAAGGATAGTTTGTATCCTCAATTAAATATACGTGAAGAATCTCATTGTTGCTCTGTTTGACAATCGTCGATGATTCTAATTTGTTTTTCACGCCGATTTAAATTTTTTAATATTTTCGACTGTTCATGTTCGCTTATTCTCTCGTTCGTTAGGCCAACGCGTTTTTATAATACAAACGAGATTGCTTTCACATTTTTTTAAAGTGCGATTGTAATTTCCGAGAAAAAAATCGTTATCGAAGTGTTAAATTGAGAGTTAACAAAAAGAAATTGGGTTAATACCTATTGACACTTTAGTTGTCATTTGTAGGTCAGGCGTAATTTAAATACCAATTATTGTTACTTTGTACCGGAAGAGTAGAATTGGCGGACATTTAGCTCGAAGGCGGGTCTCGTACGGTGGTGTCGATCTCCTGGAGCTTCACAGATCTGAAATCTGCAGGGGATTGTCAACTCCGAAAGCGAGTTTTTAAAATGTCCCGTAGATGTCGGATGTGTAAAGAAACCAAGGGATCGACGCCACGACACATGACTCGACTTAAAGTCAAGGCCAAGCAATTCTATACATGCGAGTAGTAAGTAGCAAAGATCAGTAATCGAAATTGCGCCTGGCAATTACGAACGAGTAACCATCGCTAGCGTCAACAGATACAAATCCGATTTCTTTTGTTGACACATTTCGCAGGAAGTATATATAGAAATAATAGGGATTTTGGCGCCACTTGCGGGGACTTAATCAATCACATGCGACATCTACTGTTTATTGTAAGGACTTGAAATAAATTAACCAGTTTTTTTAGCGATATTGTTTTCTGAGACACGTACTGTATTTGCGTAGGCGTCAGACCCGCTCTCGATGAACGCGCTCCTGTATATCGGTTAAAAATAAAAACAACACCACATCCTAAATTCCTTATTTGATCCCTGCTCAACGGGGAGTGGCCTCCGTTCGTTTTTATTTTAAAATATTTTTCTGCGCTCTCGCTCGACGTAAATACAGCCATAAAAAGCGTAAACATTTACGCGGAAAGTTATACTTCATCGTGAATTCATATTTTCCATCATGCGCGCGCGTGCATATCGACGAGGTAGAAAATTTCTATTTAAAAAACTTGCTTAATGAATTCACTAACACACATAACACACACTTAGGCAGAAACGCATAGATCGCCAAAGTAAAGATTTCTTGCAATTTATTTTTTGTTGGTTTTTGTTGTTTCTTTTTTTTTCTTCCTTTAATTCACGTCGGATATATCCCGCTCGTCGAGCTTTTGCGGCGAAAGCTTTACCCTTTAATCACATCTATCCCCTTTAATTTCATTCCAGCGTTTGCTCAGCGATAGATCGAAGCGTCTCTGTGCCGCTGCAATTTCGCCCTCTCTCCCATCCCATCTCTCTTTCTCTCTTTTCACCACCACCGCCACCGCCACCTCCTTTCCTTTCTCTCTGCTAGCTGCTGAAGCAGCAGCGCATCAGCAGCAAGCAGCACCAGCTACTATCGCTGGCGCATTCGCTTATTTCTTTTATTTTTTCTCTCTCTCTCTCTCTCTCGTTTCTTCTTTTTTTTTTAACCTCGGTCCACTCCTCGTGAGCACATACACATTTACCGAAAGTACCGTTTCGAAGAGGGAGTATACGCCCTTAGCTCGACTGCTGCTGTGTGCATCTGCACGTCGAGCCAAGAGAATCAAAGGTTTTTTCGGCATTTGCGCATAAAAAAAAAAGAAAACAGATCGTCGATCAAGCAATGGAAATATCTCGCTCGATTGAGATTTTTTCCCCCTGGAAGCTCGCGACTATACAAGAACGATTATACTTATGATATTTATGATATTGCGCGCTCTCGCTCGGCCTTCGGGTTCAAATATAATATGTATAATAACGAAATCCGGCACTGCAAGCGTATAGCTCAAAATATTGGGAAAAGATTATCGTTGGATTTTTACTGAATCTCGAGACACACACACACACACAGATATATATATTTTCTTTACGAGGCATTAACGTAATCATTTACAGAAAATGCAAGTCTGCGACTATTATATATACGTATCATGGCCCGCGTGCAGCAACAGCAAAGCCTTAAGCTTCTTATATACTTACTTTATGTAGCGACGAGAGAAGTTAGCTGTCGTGTCCGTGGGTGCAGGCTAAAGGCTACACGCACACACACGCACACGCACACATATTAAACTTCAAAAGTGCAGCGGAGTATACACACTGACACACATTTCTCTCTATGCCGACTGCCCTTTTTTTCTCGAGTCATGGAAAGGAGAAAAAAATACGTAGTAAAACTGTTGTGACTTGCTTTTTTTTTATCTCGTGAAAGTGTAAATAGCCCCTCATTGTGCTGACGAGGCGTGCGCGCGGCGGATACGACGATCAAAATTTGACGATTTACATTCGCGCCGATACGTATCAATCACGCGCGCGCGGATATACAGTGATTGCGCGCGAGAGATATGCTCGCGTCGATTGAATATTCGTTTAGCTTGTAGGCGCGCGCGGCAGTGCAGTGCAGCGCAGTATATACATTATTATAGTTTCGCGCGTCCGCGAAATTCAGTAGTACGGGTCAATGCTACGATCGGTTGGCCCCCGGCCGTTGTTGAAACAATCTTTCGATGAATCTTTGTGATACGTGAACGCGTATACCCGAACCGACGGTATTTGTATGCGACGTGCGTATAGTTTTATCGCGGGCATACGAGTATTGTAATGATTCTCGTTGGCAGTGGGTTACGCATTGATTATTTTTTAATGAAAATTCGAACCTCTACATACGGTATTTAACGATTCTAGTTCGATGCGATAAATGATCGATTTTCGCGTATTGCATACGTAAGTATGGAGTCGCGTAGTTTTTTATTTTTTGTTTGCCTGATTGTTCTTGAGCATCGAAGACACGTAGAACGCCCTGTGTATTGCAAAAGAAAGAGAAAGAGCTTCACTCGAGTGACCAAGACAAAAGCCATCCCGTACATAAAGCTCTTAAAGCCTGACAATAGAAAAACAAGCTCGAAAGCTGCACGCAAAATAGTTCGCATCTCGTGCGACTTTCGTTTTTGCATGTTATTTTCGCGATGTGCCCGCATACATAAAGGGCGCGCGTGGACTCGAAAATCGCTTTAACGTGGTTTTCAATTACATTATTATTACATCGGCGCTTGCCTTTTTCTTTCTTCGAATTTTTTCATCAAAATGCCTGGTAGATGTTTTCGACACTTTGCGGCTAGTTTTTTTTCAACGAAACATTTGATGAATGATGATGAATGAAATTTAACAACATAACTTATACATTTATTTGTACTTTACGACTTGCAGATTTACAGATTGAGGTACTCCCCATCTAGTGGTGAACGCTTAAATTAGTATTATTGTATTTAAATTCGCGTTGAAAACTGGTCTAAATTTTTTGAAATAATTCATTTGACATTTCATGTCATTTAATATGCAATTAATATTTTTAACATAATCGCAACAACAAAAAATCACAAAAAAAAACCGATTAATGATTACATACTTTAACACGTCTTAAATGTCCACTTTTAATGTTGAGCATTTCCACGTCGTTGAGAAACGAGTAGAAAATATGTTATCTCAATAATTAAATTTTGTCGATGCCTCGGCAGGGGTTTTTTTCTCACGATTGTAACGCACGCCATCGTGGAAAATGTTAATATTATGAGAAAGTAGTATAGTATACACAAATTGCTCGTGCCGAGCTGAGCTGCATACTTTATACATCGAGCTTGTGTACATCATAATTCGAGCCCTCCATCTCTCCTTGTAGTTGCTCGAGCGAGCGCGCACGTTCGCCTAGACAAGAATTTCACCAGCTCGCGAGGAATTTCACCCAGGGCTCATAATTTGACCCGTTGTTATGCCGAGAAAGATAGAGAGAGAGAGAGCTGCAAGTTGCGAATTCGTTGCTATTTTACAATTTAATGTTGCATAAAGGGCGCAAACGAACGTAATAACCGTGCGCTTTGTTTCGCGGTGCGCGCGCTTGTACACGTCATTGTTTCATAATCATTCATTGTCGAATAAAGAATGACAGGGTTATTTGGAAAATTCGTCGGTCGATTATTTTAATTAAACGATTCTATGTAAACGAGGATTCGGAAAGTATCGGAGGGCAAAGAGAGTCGAATTTCGCGCGAGACGTATTTTGAATTCTCGCGAGATGCAGTTCTGGTATGCCGACCAAAAAAAAACAATGAAGAGGAAAATCCAAGATCTTAATGTTACCGCGCCTTTTCTGAAGTTGAACAATATTTTTTGAAATGAGAATAGAGCTGGAGAGTGTGTGTGTCTGTGTGTGTGAGAGAGAGAGAGAGAGCGAGAAAGAGATGAAATTGGGTTGAGCGCGCGCGCAGTTTTATCATTCTTTTATCGCAATTTTAATTATACGTTTCGCGAAAGTTTGAGAAAGTATTATATTTTAAATCTCACCTTTGTTTTTCGAGGCGTTAAATAATCTAGATTTCCTTCTATCCTTTTTATTTTCACTTCCATCGCTCGCTGACGGGGTGCGCGCGCAGATACTATATAATATATAATATAATACGCGAGGAAAATCTTGAATCGAGTTTTTTTCATTGTATTGCGCGAACCCAATGGACTTATATAATACATTTCCTTTGAAAAAAAATTCGAAGAAATTCAAAAGCGCGACTATATATACGCGTCAATCGGAGTAATAAGGCATTAAACGAGAGTCGATTAAAGTCCGTTCGCTCGCGACTTGCGGCGCGCACTTATCGACGCGGGGCTTTAACGTTTTTCTTGTACGCTTTCGCGTCGCTACCGACTCGAGCTCGTCCGGCCGTCTCGGGGGAAGGGGGGGCTTTTCTGCTCGATCTCTTTTCATATCCGTCTGCGGAGAATCCAATTAACTTCCTCTCACGGGCACGACGACGCGCCCGCACGGAGTCGACTTTTTTATACATATATATTTTTCGGCTTATCTTTTAATTGCACCTTGTGCGATTCAAAACTGATAATTATCTCACCGCGCCGCAACTATTGGCTTCGATCGTTTTTATTTCTTTTTTTCTTATGAGAAGTAAAATGTCTGTAGCGTTTTCTTCCTTACCCTACTTTTTATTTAATATGTCGAATACGTTTAATAATTAGTATCAACAATTAGCAGACAAATATGAATGAAAAACAAAATCGAAAATTCTTTAATTGGTTAAATTCGTTTTTAAATAGAAAATTATTTTCTAGAGACTAAATCTAATAAATGCTTTTTTTTACATTAAAATTAATAAAAGAAACTTGTTAACACAAAAAAATGAAAAACGAAGAAACAAATTCAATTGACTTGACACTGGTGCACTAATACTAATTCAAAAGACATGCATACAAGCATTGCAGACGATGAAAATGAGTGGTCTTGATATAGACATTGCCTTGTGAGCACCAGTAATTAAAAATTTCCATCAACGACCTACGTCAAAAAATAGGCTGGACTTGAAGGGGTGAATTCATTTCCGATAAATTTAAAGTAATAATTACGAAATTTTATCTGATGTACTTTTACATGAGATTTGTAAAAAAATAATTTATCGATCACTAATGATTTGTTTTGTCGGTGAAAGTCAGTTTTTGTGGTATTTGCTCAAAACATGTATAAAAACTCAATCATAATTAAAACCAGCCTTCACCGCTAGATGGCGAGTACCTTTATTTCTGTGAATCTGCAAGTGGCTAACTGAAAATAATTGTATAAGGATAATCATGATATTGTCTTTCAACGAACGATGAATGAATTCCAGCACAAGCAATTCGAGTACAGACTTCGATAGCAGATGAATTTCAGTGTGTCAAAAAAAAAATGCAAACATTTTTTCTTCCTTTGTGAATGTAACCTCGCCACGCAAACTTCGAGAAGGAAGTTAACTCCCGCACACCGTAGGTGCTCGTTCGTGAGAAAAGTTTGATTAAAAAGAAAAAAAACACCTTTCCAGAAACGGAGTGAAAATCGCGTGGCCACGTCGAATGAGAAACATGATTTTGTAAAATCATTCGGTGGTGCGCAGAAAAGCTTCGTCGCGCGAGCGAGAGCATCGGCTAATGTATCGGACGAAGAAAAAATTCCACTTTGTAATAAAAATATCAGCCCCTTTTCCCCTACTTCACCCTCAATCTTCCTTCCAGATATAAAGGAGAGGCACGCGCGCGCGCCCCCCGCGAAGTTTATCAAGTATACGTCTTTTTAATCGACGCCCGTATAAAGAGCGTAAAACCTTTAAGCGAGTGATTTCTGGTATTGGCCGCTCAAGGAGATAGAGCGAGCTGCACCGCAGTTCTCTCGCCTTAACTGCGGAGCTGCGAATCGATTTGCCGATACGTATAAATGGTGCGAGGAAAAATTGCAATAAAAAAACTGTGATAATCGTTTCTTTCAGCTTCGCGTAAAATTATATTATAATCACTTTTACATGTAAAGCTCTCTTCTCTGCACATTATACGTATATAACACGACTAAACACTCCGGCCAAAGTGAATCATACATAGTCTTTCGCGCGCTCGCTCGGGGGTGCAAGGGTTATATACGTAAATGTAGTATATAGTTTAGGCAACTCTCCGGCACGCGAAACAAACAATATCAAGTTATACAATATTATGCAAGAACTTTTAGCTCTCTCTCGCGCATCCTCCTGCGTTATATTATATATATAAACACCGAGAGTCACCGGCGAAATAATTCAGAAAATCGGCTTATAAACTGCAGTAAACAGGAGTACAGACCTAGACGCGCACAAGGGCTGCCGGAGCTGCGCGCCTAACTTATTTCATAACGCATATTACTCGGCGTTCTGCATGTATCTTGATTGGATTTGAAAAATATGTAATTGTATTGGACGAACGCGTCGACGGGACCCTTTTCTAACGGGCGCGTCGTGATGCAATATGCGTACATACGAGTTAATCCCATGAAATTTTAATGTTGGATTCAGAGGTAATAGGTCGCCCTGATCCCTAGTAGAAACGCTTCATTTTTCCGATATTTTTGTGACGCTTTTTTTAATAATAATGTCCATTAAATGACCATTATTTTTAAAAAAAGCGTTACAAAGGTGTCTTCTGAGTACATAGGATTTCATAATTATTTTTTGAAAAACAACTTAAACGAAATTATACTACGATGTCGGGCTCAAAAACTCGTTTTGGAGCCTCCTTTAAAAGGAAACAAAAGTTACACACTATAACGACATGCCCTGTCACGCTCAGTCGAATATTAAAATTTTACGGGATTTGCTCATATATGAGTCATACGACTTTGACGCGAGCACACCTGGCGAGCAGCAACACCAGCAGCATCCCTTCATTAAGGTCAGCGGGGGATCCATTGAAATTATTACAGTCTCGAGTTTTGGGCAAAACTTTGGGCAAAATCGTGTAAGGGAAATATAATGATCGCGGAGTCGTAGAAGCTGTGCTGTGCGAGTCGTTCACACGTACACACGTACGCACGTGTTCGCCTCGATTGTTCGAGGAGCTGCTTGTGCATATAAAATTTTGAAAATGATTTTTCAGTTACGTTCGTTAACGCGCGACCACGATGTGTATCTCGCGCAAAGTTTCGCGCGCTAACGTAATGTTTCGAATGAATTTTCAATGTGCATATATGTACAGCAAGTGTATGTACGCAGTTTGCCAATTCCTAATTGAAGCAATTCCATTCAATCGCTCGAATGCGAGTGTGTGTTGTGTGTGATGTTGTGAACTAGCACGCGCGAAGGTTAAAATACTTCTGAAAAAAATGAAGCAAGAAAAAAGGGGAAAAGGTATATAAAAGGAGAGCTGCCACTGCTGCTGTGCGAGAGGTACTGGCGCAGCAGCGGAGAAACCGGAAAGACAAAAGTGGCGGAGATTTTTCCGGGAGTTTACGCTGCTGCAAGTTTGCGTGTGGCGCGCACACACACCCACACCCGCACAAGCTCGCTCCTTACACAGCACTCAATCCGGGCTATTGCGCAATAGCTATACAACGCATCGAAGCATCCGCCCCAAAACTTCTCTGCTACTGCTGCCGCTACATACGTATATAGCTATATATACGTATATAAAAAGTAACGACTTTTTTCTTTTCTCTCTCTCTCTCTCTCTCTCTCTCTTTTCGTACCTTACTGCCCCTTTTTTTTCTTGCTTCGTCTATGCTAACGCTTACCTCGCCTCCTTCGTCGTCGTTTGCCTCACTCCTCACTCCTCCTCCTCCTACTTGCTCGACGAAATGCAATCGTCTTAAGAGCTTTTTGACCTGCAACTCTCTCTCTCTCTTCTACGCGCGCTAACAGACTCGCACATGCACACGAAAAGCATAAAAATAAACGCCCACCCGATATATATACCCTTGTATAGCAGCCACGTTTAGCACTTATACGCGTGTATATTATTTATTCTTTACGTGCAAATTTATCGATCTCTCTCCACCTGTATATATAAAGTCCTCTCGTTCGACGTATAAAATATTTAGCCTGTTTTTTTTCGCGCGCGCGTCTTATTTAATTGTCGGACGCGAAAAGTGCACCGAGCGCAACGTGTACTACTACTATGTATAATGCAGCTGATGCAGCAACAGCAGCGTCAGCATCAGCTCGCGCGCGGCGCGTCAGACGCGGACAAGAATCCCTTTCTATATACTAATTCCGATTCACAAGGCAATGCTTTTACGCTTCAACACGGTCTGTGTATGTGTGTGTATTTGTGTGTGAGCTTGGCACATCTATTTTCCGCCAAGCTCGGGGCTTTCTCTCTCCTGACGCGCCTCTTCGTTTATACAGCTATAGGCATATAGATATACATGCAGGTGTGTGTATATAGCCTGTATACACCACAGCCGGAGAAAATCCCAATACGCGTCGGGGCTCGCGCTTATCTATATACGTGTTGTACAAAATCCAGACACTAGAGAGCTTGCGCGCATACACACACACACACACATGCGAGTGTTATACCAGCTTGATTGACCCGATATGTATGCGCGAACACGTCGACCGGTTTAAAGCTCATAATTGAGCTGTTTCTGAATTATTAACAATTATAAAAGCCGAAAATCGCTTCGACGCGGGGATCGTTTAATATTCAATAGCCTCTCGCACTCAACGTTGAACGGCTGCAACGACGCAATGTTGTATGTTTATTTTTTTTCTTTACGTTTTTTAATGGTGTACATGTCTGCGTATATCAAATATGACAAAACAATAAGTTGCTCGGAAGGCGTGCTTTGACTTATATACAATTACTTTCATTCTGTCACTTGCGAATTTGCAGATTAAGATAATCGCCATCTAGTGGAAGACGCTGACACTAATTACCATTCAATTTTCATACGGGTTTTGAGGAATTGAAGCAAAAAATATAAATCGATATCAAAGCGTTCATTTTCGATAAAATTATTCAAATCAATATTAATGATTTGATCTAACTTGTTCATTTTTGCATTAAAAATAATCGTCCCGTTTATGTGGAAAAAATAAAATTGATATATTATACTGAACAAAAGTTTTATGTAAAATTATCTCAAACGAAATTCGGTCCCTGTTACTGAGTCGGTTTTAATTTTATAATGACTATTAAAATAAAATTTAAATATAAACATGAAAGTAATAATAAACAAAAGATGAATGCCCATAAAATAAAATGTATACTATTAAGCTGTCTAAATTTATTGACTGATCACTACGTAGGATCAAGTTCAAGTAACCCCCCATTAATGTTAATTCTCTATTTGCAAAATGGTAGGTACAAGCACTAGCCGTGATGTTTCGTCCTAGATTATATCATGTTTAGGTGTGTGTATACGCGTGAACGCGATCGATGGAATATTCACGCGATACATATCGTTGGATCGCTGATAAGTTCTTTTATTTATTTATTTTTGTTTTGTGCGCAGTACGTGTATGTAAAGGGTGCAGAAGAAAAATCGATAAAACCGTAGAAAAGCTCGCGCGCGCGAGCTCGTGCCGATCGAGTAAAAGCATATCAACGTGATTGGCTATAAATTGTCAGTTTGGAGTTGCCGCCGCCACAGCCGACGCCGACGCCATACATATATATACGAGAGACAGCTCGTGTGTGTGTACACGTCGCGTAAACATCGGCGTTGTTTCGTGCTAGGGCATCATTTTTATGGACTCGATATATATATTTTTTCCCTCCCGTGTTTTTTTTTTTTTTTGCTTCACCGAGAGATTTACGAATCAATAAGTATCGAGCGAGTTTTGGGTCACTGAGTAATAACGTGAAAAAACGAGGACCGATTGTCAAATGAGAATTTCCGATGTGCACAGCAGAGGAGGAGGCGCACGTATACATATGAATGTATATAAGACAAGAACTGATAACCGCAGCGCCAAGCCAAGCTCGAGGATAAAGCCTAAACGAGAAAAGTACTTACTGCGCTTGTCCGTGTGCGATGCCTGTTTGGTGCGCGTGAGAAAAACCGCAAAACCCCGGCCGACGGGTACCGCAAGTCGGTCGGGACTCGCGGCCGAATTCCGAAAATACTTTCGCTCTTTCTTGGTGGGTACTGCGTGTTACGTGTATTACGTAATGCACGCGCACATATCGATATGCGTTAATTCGTTAGATAATATTTGTTATAAACATAAATTTTTGAATATATATCTCAAGGTGAAAAGCAGATTTAGAGTAAGGAAATCGAGATTTGAAAACATAACGTCCAGAAAATCCATAGAACATAGTTACATAGCACCGAAAAATGTATAAATACTTATTGGAAATTTTTTTGACACTTGCGGATTAACAATGCGCCATCTGTCGATGGCATCAAGATGCTCATAAGCATACATGATTCTTTTGATTACGGTAAATCTTGTTACAATGCAAAACGGATTTTTCCAATCCTTGAATTTTCCTATCATACATCCTAAGTTTTTCAGAGTAACAAAGATAAAATAAAATAAAAAATATAGACTAAGAAAAGTGATTGATTCGATTGTAAAAAATACGAGAAGTTATCGGTTTACGACTTTTATGGAAATTTTTTTTTACGTGGCCGTGTTTCGGTACAGCTCCGAGCTTATAAAAGTTCGTTTTCAAGTATATACTTTGGATATAACAATCAGCAATGAAAAAAACTGGAAAATCGAGGATGTACTGAACTAAATTGGACCAAAGGTCATTCGCGATCGAACCTCGCTCGTTGTAACTAAATCTATTCTTGGTTTTATATAACTAAATTTTATACCCGCACACCATACGGTGCCATTTTTGCTTTTAATTCTGTCACGACAGGATCATTTCTGTGACTCCTGTATATAACGTGAATGTAGCCTGTGTGTTGTGCACGCCTATATACATTAAAGACTAGGAGATAAAATTTCCTCTCTCTCTCTCTCTCTCTCTCTCTCTCTCACCGGCTGTTAACGAGCGTGAGGCCGTTTTTTCTTCTCTCTTTTTTTTAATGTCTCGAGTATACGTTTGCCGCAAACAGGAATATTAAAATATTGTCAAGAGGCGCGCGCATGGCGCAACAAACATATACACACACACATACTCGTGCGGGGGTCGCGAGCTTTTCACGCATCCCAATGCGCGTGTGGCCCTTTTCTCTTTAGCCTTGATATTATGTGTCACGCGTTCTCCTTCTTTTTTTTTTTTTGCGCTTTTGTGACCGGGAGTCGGCGTCAGCGGTGGTAAAGATGAACGACAAAAAAAAATAGACACTCGTCGCTTTATGCGTAACGTTGCGTTGTATATTTATACACTTGTATACAAAGTAAACGGAAGAAATATTTTATAATTCAGTTTCTGTTGATGCTCGCATTGATGATACGAAAAGCGTCGTGCGCTGACCTCGTTCGCGTTACGAAGAGGACACAGCTGCGTATATGGAACGCGTGTATTAATGCTTTACAAAAGTCACGCTCTTTTTCACAAATTCACAACTCTTAGACCTCTACTGTACTCTTTAACATTTATTGAATGACTTTTAACGACTGTCCTTAAAGCTAGCAATGAATTCAGACATTTTTTCGGTGTTCGCATAAATACGTGTCATTTCTGAATTTATGGAATCAAAATGATAAACCACTGATTATATTAAAAAATTAATTAAAATTAATCTTATAACTAAATCTAGATTTACATTATTCCGATTTGGAACATACAAAATATAAAATTGACACTGAAAATATATTATAGAGGTTCAAATGTTTTATGAAATGTAAATGTTACATTTTTCATTCGTGTCTTATCGATAGTAAATCAATCTCAACAAATTGAATCGGAGTCAATTATTTTCAATAACGTTTCACGCAGAACGACTGTTATTCATTAGATATTCATTGCTTTCATAAGTTAGATGACAAATCAATATAAGTTTGAAACAATTTTTTAACATTAGAATGTTTGCTGATATAACATGCGTGCGTAACATCATTGATAATTCGATTGGAATTTGGAGAATGTTTGAAGAATGTTGACATGATTGTGTACCGCGTCGATGTGAGCAATGAGTTTGTTTTTTTTTACGAATTTTTTTCCGCATTTTTCACATGTATTTTTATCATGCACCAAGTTGTTATGGACATTCAGAGAATCTTTTCGGTTGAATGTCTTTCCACAAATATTACATGGGTAGGTGATTTTACGATGTATTGTTTTGATGTGTTTTCTCACACTACTCTTATCTGAAAATGTTTTTCCACATTTGTCACTTGCATGAGTATTTTTATTGTGCACTGAATCGGTATGGACTTTCAGAGAATTCTTTCGGTTGAATGTCTTTCCACAAATATTACATAGATAGGTGATTTAACCATGTATCGCATTGATGTGAGTTTTCAGTGAAGAAATCTGCGTAAAAGTCTTTTCGCATTTGTCACATGCGTAAGAAATACTATTATGCACAGAATCGATGTGACGTTTGAAATCAGATCTTCGTTTGTGCACATTTCCGCATACATCACACGCATGAGTGACTTTATTATGCACCGAATCGACGTGGTTTTTAAGATGAACCTTCTGTGTGAATGTCTTTTCACAAATATCACATGCATGTGAAATGCCATTATGTACCGAATCGATGTGGCGTATGAGATGACCCTTCTGTGTGAATGTCTTTTCGCAAATATCACACGCATATGTGACACCATTATGCACCGCATCGATGTGTTTTTTTAGACTTTTTTTGTCTAAATATGTCTTTCCGCAAATATCACATGCATGTCGGACTTGATTATGCACCGAATCGATGTGAATTTTGAGATTACTCTTGTCTGAGAATGTCTTTTTACATATATCACATGGATGCGTGATTTTATGATGTACCGAATCGATGTGGATTTTGAGATTACCTTTCATCGTGAATGTCTTTTCGCAAATATCACACGCATATGTGACACCATTATGCACCGCATCGATGTGTTTTTTGAGATTACTCTTGTCTGAGAATGTCTTTTGACATATATCACATAGATGCATGATTTTATGATGTACCGAATCGATGTGGATTTTGAGATTACCTTTCGTTGTGAATGTCTTTTCGCAAGTATCACATGGGTCGGTGATTTTACGATGTATCGCATCGATATGTCTATTGAGATCAGATCTTCGTTTGAACACATTTCCGCATACATAACACGCGTGAGTGACTTCATTATGCACCAAATCGGTATGGATTTTCAAAATATCCTTTTGTCCAAATGTCTTTTCACACACTTCAGATCGATAGAGATTATTACTGTGCACTGAATTCGTGTGAATTTTAAGACTTCTTTTATTGGGAAATTTCTTCAAACACTTGTCGCATTCCATAGACTTTTCACTTATTTTTGCTGATTCTTGAGGATCAATTTTTATATTTTGTCCGTTGATATCGCAGTCATTACTTATATCTTTATGAATATCATTATATGAAAATTCTTCTTTCACAACATCCTCGGGTTCTATTTTCATCTTGGCTTTAGCTTCAAAATCATAGTCTTCTTGAATATCCAGCAAGTGGTTTTTTGTCCAATCATTTAATTGTTTAGGCGTTGGTAAATTTACGATCGGTTTTACATCTACACATTCGATCTCAATCTCAATCTCGTAGTTAGATTGAGTTTCGTGAATTTCTTGGCTTCTTTGAAATGCATTAGTCTGTAAGAAAAGGTAATTTACAAATTTTATTTGAAAAATGATTGCCAGACTATATTGACATATATTTAATGAACTTACTGATTCGTCTTGAAAACTTTTGGTAATGAAAGTATCGTCATCTATTCAATAATCATCATCCTCGTGAAGCGACATTTCCTCGGGCTCTTTCTTTACTCTAAAAATAACGATAATTAGAACAATTATTCGAAAATATTCGATTTTTTAAATATGATATTTAATAATTACTTGGTAGCGTAGTCGATGGTATCACTGGATTCCATTTTGTCGAATGTACTCTCTGACTCTGCTTTTATTATTCTGATATAATATGGCAAACTTAATTTACAACGAGGCTGTATAGAGTATTTACGTATGGTCATACCCCAATGTTGACACGTCAACGTAAACAAACGAAACCGCCAAGCAACCCAAGAGCTCGAAATTTGAAGAATACCAGAGGTGAAATTAATGCGCTCGATATTTTTCTGTTTTAACTATTACAGTAGAGTAACGTATGAACATGCTCAGCCACGCACTGGATCGTCGATTTTCAAGCTTACGTCCCTTGCACAATACACCAAAAGACACGTTTCACTCCGAACACAAAAAGAAACGCCTGATGATAAATTTTTCAAGTTTTTCAATACTAGCCACGCGATAGCAGTGGTGGCTTTCTCTCTCTTTCTCTCTTTCTCTCTCTCACTCACGCACACAGTCTCGAAATTACAGGGAAAACTCGGTAACAGCCGCAGCAGCAGCAGCAGCAGCAGAGAGAAGCTCTTCTCTATATAAATAATCTCTAAGTATCGAGGCTGTACTTGCCAAAGATAAGGCTACGTGACTCAACTACCAGATGATTAAGACACGTACGAGAGCGCGTCATGTCGACGGTGGCGCACTCGATACTCTCCTCATATATATACCGGCCGGATACACTTGCTTTATTTCTCGGATAATTTTCTTTATTACGCGCGGATATCGCCCTGATCGGCATAATAATATATATGCGACCATACTCGTGTAACGAAACGACGAAAGAAAGAAAAGTATATAAGGAGACAAAATGAAAAAAAAAGTATGCACATTACCATGGAAAACCGCTGATTCGTTTACACAATCGGTTCTCTTATTATCCACTCGCTCCTCTCGCTTTTGTTTCAATCTCTGTTAGAGGTGGAAATCCAATTATCAAACGTGGCTCATTCGTACGTACATATATAGATAGCGAGAAAGTGTATGGAGAGTAAAATAATAAAAAGCAACAACAAAAAAATGTTTCGCTCGCGGCAGCTTATGAAAATTTTTTGCCCCCACTCAGCATCTGTAATATTTTCAAACCATATCTACTGACTGCGATTTCGTCCTTTCTATGCGCTCTCCTTCTCTTTCTCCTTTTTCATCGTGGCATTCATCAAATTTTCCCATCGTTAGTAAAAAAAAGGCAATAAAAATGCAAACAGTATTGCCCCGCGCGTCAATCTGGTTTCATAGTCGCCGTGCATCTATCTATATCTAGGTGAGAAAGCGAACAGCACGCGCGCGCGCTCGTTTTTCGGTTATTATTTCGAAACGTCACCCCCTCGTGTGCTTGCTTGCTTGCTTTTTTTGTTATTTTTCTGCTCCAGTTCTCTCATTGGATCGACGACGAAAACTAATAATTCTTCGTATCGAAGCACCTATATACACGGTAAAAGAGAGGTATAGGGCTAAAGGTGACAAATTAATATTTTTTTCTCCCTCTAACTTCGACTCTCATATAATATATATATATATGGGCTAAGCCATAGTTAGGGTGATGGTCAAAAATTTTTTTTTTCTCAAATTATGTACTTTTGAAGAGTACATTGAAAAGTGAAAATCCTGAAAGTTTCAGCCCTCTAGGTCCAACCCTATTGAATTTTCAGGGCCTCAAAGTTGAATTTTC
>CACVKI010144315.1:0-92788 GCA_902732785.1 Trichogramma evanescens
TTTAAGTCCGAGATTGCATGAAATTTTCATAGGGGTTAATTTTTTCCGCAATTTTTTATTTCAAGTTCTGGCACTCAAAAAATGGTCTTAAAATTAAAACAAAACATACATGTTGACGTGAAATTTTCCGCTCTTTTCAAATCTGCAATAAAAAATGGGGGTTCCCATTTGAAAAATCGATTTTTGAGTCGCTGCAGCTTTGAGGTTATGTTCAAGGTCAAATCCGAGGTCACCATTGGATTCCCGGTGAAAAAATACGTCGGATATAGGGTTATCGATTTTTTTTCTCTGTTTATTTTGACCGCTTTTCAGAGGTTTCCATACTTTTGGGACACCCTGTATATTGGCTTTATACATTTGCTATCTGTGCTATACGCTCACCCAGATATAGCGCACCTAGGCGTACCGTATTATAGTGTGCATAGCGCGCGAGTTGGAGCATTATATGAGTGACTCACGACAGGTATGTAACGCGGCGCGCGCGCGAACATACATAAGGTGTAAACACACTTTCTACATAATCCTACGTAGGAATCGCGGGATTGATTTATGCTATCGTTTGTAGCTACACGTAGGTAGGGGCCAAAGTAGCAGCAGCAGCTCAGCGTATACGCATAATATAATTCGTCGTGGCGCATGGTCGAGCGCATTATTACGGCGCAAAAAAAAGAGTCGCAGTCTCCAAATCTCCTAATGAGCTGTACGTACCGAAGGCTAAAACGATGCGGCGAGTATATTATAACGCGTGGCTCGCGTGCTGCGCAGTCCACGAGGTCGAGCCGATGCCGTCCATCGGCTGCTGTGTGCGCCTTGTGGAAATGCACGCGTGTGCTGGCTATATCATTATACGATGAGTTTCGTGATTTTATATGTGACATTACCACGCGACTGATTATCGTCCCCGCGCGCGTATTACGATTCGTAGAAGTGCAGCAACAACGTTGTATTTTACGCGAAAGACGTATTATAAAAAAAAATAGTCTATACCGTGTAAGAGGTATATAGGAAAAACCGAAAAATCCGACCTAATTAGGAATCTTGATACGGATTAAATTCCTGCATCGCGTTGCGTAAGTTTCCGCGCGCGCGTTTCCTCGATATGCGTGGCGCGCCGTGCAGCGGCCAAAGTGCAGCGGTGCGAGTCCTACACCTGTCGATCCTTAAAGGGCTATCGACGTCGTCGTCGTCGTCGTGCGACTCGACTGAATTCCCGTTACTGTTATGCAGCGCGAGAAAATTTAACGATGCGTAGGTTGTCGCCTGTAACAAATATGCGCGCACATGGTGTAGCTATGACGCGCGCGCACACCGATCGTGTGTCTCGCCGCGTGCACTATGCGATATTCCTATTCGGATCGCGATTACCTTTTTTGTGCGAGCGCGCGAAGCTCATCTCCGCTCAAGGTGGCCTGTGTCCATACGATATCGCACAGACGACTCGAGCCTCGATTAATTTCGACAAAAAGTCAACTGCACGCAGACTTGAGATCGTTGCTGGCCACGATTATATTTACCGAATCTATTTTCGCATCAAGGAAAAGCACACACACACGTTATTACAAAGTCGTTGTCGCATTAAAGCGCGTATCGCGCCTCAATTACCGATCATCGTGACATTGCGTTATTACACGCACACGGCGCAAGCCATATCATTAACATATCCTCTCTTTCTCTCGCTCGTGGACTTTCGTATTTATCCGCGCGCTCGCGAGCATTGAATTTTCGCTCGTACCGCTCTGTAGCTGCTGCAGCTCGCTGCTAGATGGCTACGCGCGCGTACGCATGTGCGGAAATGACATCCGGACTTATAAATCGAAAATCTTGCTGTACTGTTGCATTTTTGTATACGTCTAATCCTTATAATATCTGAACGCGCGCGACCTTAATATCTCATTCATCCTCGGCAGATTTGCCCAATTCCACTTTGATATATACATGCGCTCGATTTCGGTTTCACTTTCGTTGCACTGGCCTCTATATCACTGGGCCGTGAGCTAAATCATATACGTAATACAGAAATCGTGTATCTCTCTCTTTGGACTGATTGATCTTGCGCACTTCGATTGTTTTGGAAAATATTTTTATCCGCCATTGCGTAAAGCGCGCCTATATTCGTAATCTCAAGCTAGCTCATTTCTAACGATCATTTGCCCCATAGCTAATCGTTAATTTCGTACGCTGGGCTTTCGTCATATGTATCTCGCTGACGATGAGCCGAGCACGAGTGATATTATTAATGCCCGAGTGTTTTTTCTTCTTTTTACAATTTTCCGCGCTTGTGCTTTGTAACGCGTCGTTGTGCTGACCCACATAATGTGTGTCATCGAGATCGCTTATAGCTCTAAAACGCGCGCGGCACGCTTTTTTACAACGACAAACTTATCGGGAAAAAATAAATAAAATCAAGTTCCCAATCAACCTTCGACTAATTAAGTTCGATTGAAAAATGGCCATTCGCTGAATTATTGCTACGCGTATTATAAATTTCATTTTCTAAATCACTCACGATCGCTGCCGAGCTCTTCCAGCCGAGCGCAAATTTCTCGAGACCGATATCGCTCGATCGAGATCGGGCTTAATTTGCTGGGAAATCAAATAATTTTATCGACATTCCAGAGGCTAAAATATATTTACCTTACGCACTCGATGTGAAATGTGTTTGCGATGTCGTAAGTTCGCGATTTGTTGTGCGCGCCGTCGTTGCTCGGTATATATATGGCACTAGATACGTGCACTTATAATATGACCGAGGAAATACATTTCAAAGTGCAAATTACGCGACATGCACGCGTGCACACACGAATCAAAACGTTTGTTATATATATATAAACGTGGAAATAAATAGCCGATCGAAAGGTCATAGGGCAGCAGTAGCAGCTGCGCATCGAGGCTCCCGGCTGCATTATATCGCTAATGCACCGCAAGTACGCGTGTACGAGTCGATGCATTAGAGAGTTAAACGCGTAATGTAGAGGCATATAGATTCTCTCCTACGTATATACTTTAAAATGATTAATTTCGATCGATCGATTCTTTTTACGCAATAAATAAATCTGCGACTATATAGTGTGAAATAATTAATGGACGCACTTAATTCACGCAGATATGATTTACTTAATCGAGGAAAAATATGAATATTATAACGCGCGATCGTGATAAATGTTAAAAATCCGGAGATCGTTACACATTTAATATTGAAAAATTCTGTAGGTCAACTTGGAGAAATAATAAAAAAATTCAAGCTTTAGATTCAAGGTGCGAATGAGAGTTGGGACGAAATTTTTTATTGCAAAAATATATGGAACAAAACCGATGTATACTTCGTGCTCGACTGACAATTTTCCCAATGACCTATGATTCATTTGGGTCTAAACAATTTTTTTGTCGTCAGAAACGAGTCGCAGAAATCTTTAGAAATATAAAATTCATTCAACTCCGAGGAATTCGATACAAGCGCGCGACACCGAAATGGTATTGGCTCGACTGCATCGAATAAATTAATTATAACCGAAGAACTGCGTGTGTGGAATCACATCAAAAGCGACGTGCCGAAAAACAAGGCACACATTTCAAATCCTTACCATTTTTTTTTGCTGGTATACACTTGGTCTAATAATTTCAACACTATACGTGTCGCGACACACACTCTCCGAGGAATCGCATATGCGACGTGCACTCGAGCGTGTTATAATTTGCAGGCATCTTTTTTTTGTGTACGGGTCGATTTTAAGCTCTCTCGCCTAGAGTTTATTTATCGCCTCTTTGCGGATTTAATTTTAGATGAAAAACTTCACCGTACAGCGCGCGGCACTGTGTGTGTATATTTTTTCAATCGCCTCGCAGAGCTGTCTTGTTTCATGCGCGAATGTTTTCTTAATTTATATACGGGCTCGCGAGCAAAGCCCCATAAGTGACTCGAAGCCGAACTTCCGAAATTATCGTAAAATTGGATAAATATACGAGCGATTATTGACCTCTCTCTCTTCTAAACGCGCGCAAGTCAAGCTGCTCTTAAACTTACAGTAGTATAGAAATTTGTTGCCGATTTCGCTTCTGATCTATAAAGGCGCGTAGCAGTGCACACGTCAATATCGTGAAAATAAAGACACAAATGAACATCGCGAGTCGATCTCGCGAAATAAAACTAATGATTATTAGTTTCAACTTGTGTTTTTGCCCGATCGATTTAGAGTTTCTCTTCTGCAGGCTTGATCAGCCGCGACATCCATTTTCAAGTTTATCAAGACATTGGCTGCTTACGCGGCTTTCTCGATCGCCGTGACTGCATTATCATCGCGCAGCTGCTGCTGCTGCTGCCTAGAAATTACGTTAAGTATCCTGCTTTCGTCGGGTGCGATCACGCCCGCGAGATCATGCAATAATATCGTCACCTATGCGTAACGCCCAAAACCCACGTATCATCTGAAAAATCGGTGAGTCGAGCTTCGACGATTGTAAAGAAAGCTCCACCCGTACAAAACGTCGATACACACGCGATAAGAGCAACAACGACAACAGCAAAAAAAAATAACTGCATTTAACGACTGCTCGCATCGACTCATTTGCTCCCGATTCATTTTTTTTTTTGTCCTTTCCTTTATATACAACCGTGAAAGTCGTCGTGTCTCTCTTTTTTTTTCAACGCGTATAAATAAAACGTTATCTTTGCTTTATACACACACTACAGCTCGAGCCTCGCGAGCCGCGCGTATCGTGTGGGCTTTTTTCTCGAACGCGTATACAATATAAAAGCTGGCGGCTAATTTTTACGCTGCGCGCGACATATGTTTCGCTCCTCTGCTGCTGCGAGTCGGCGCTTGCACATACAGATAGACAGACAGACACACGTGTGCGAGATTATTTCGTCGGTATTAGACGATGTTCTCTGCTGTTGCTGCGTGGGTGTCAACACGACGACGACAACGACCACATGAATATACTTTTCACGCCAGATAAGGGCCCCTTTTTTGTTCGTGTGCGTATGTAGAATTACATCAGTAATAATGCCTGACCCAAATCTGTAAAATTAGTCACGCGGCCTCGAAGACAGAGACAAGTTTTCAATTATATTTGGGAAATCGAGGATCGATTATTCATATAGCTTTATGCGAAATCAAAGTCTCGTTGCATCGGTCGCGATTAAATGTGTATAGAAAGACGCGCAGCAACGTACACTCGTCGTATTATACAGACAACCAGCGTGACAGAACAATAGTACACACAAACATACAGACACAATTTATTATTTGCAAAAAATCACTTATCTCGTCGACCGATTGAAAACGTTGTTGTGCGTTATATACAGCTAGGCGCTGCAGCGCAGCGTTGCATTGTACACGTAGTAGTAGTATAGTATACGTCGACAATACGTAAAACAATGCCGATTCGTAAAAAAAAGGGTGTATAGTGTACATTATCGGCCGCAGTCTATTATGAAGAGAATAGAATGCCGCTACTACGGAGCTCCTATATTTGTGTACGTGTGTCGTTGCAATCGTTTTGATTGCGAGCGCGCATAGATTTAAAAGCAACACTGCTGCCGATTTCGCCCGCTGTGTAAATGGGCAAATAATCGTTTATCACCGATTGACATGGACATTTATACCGTACATTATATCGAGAGCGCGTATAGTTAACCTTCGGGGGTCCCGCGCGCACGACAATGGGACGTACGCGAGAGAGCCGCGATTAATTGCCGGTCATCATTTTTTTGAAAGACGCGCGCTCCTTACAGAACCGTTTCGTATATTAATATCGCGCTTTAATTGAGCATCAAGAACGATATTGCGCGCAGGAGTCAAATCGGGGAGGAGCAAGAAAAATGAGTCCCCGCTCGTGCCCGAGACAATTTTTTCCTCGCGCGCGAATCCGGAATGTGCTTCTTTTGGGCTACCGTTAAAATTATGAAACGAGGCACGCATCGCGTCTCCGCTGCGAATAAAATGTCAAAAAAGTATCGATATAAATCATCGTTCGGCATTGTGATTCCCCGAAAAGCTTTAATCTCGCTTATACACACCAAAAGTATAATATTAAAGGTTTACGCGCGCGCGCAAGTGTGTATAGGTGAGCCCCCGCGCGGGTGAGCGAAATCTCTGCGTTGCTTTCCAGCATCTCGGGTAAGCAGTCGATCCGCGCGTACGTATGCATGTGTGTTATACGTCAGCGCGCGCGAGGATATAACCGGTTTTTGCGGAATAAGACCTATATAGAACTACTACGCGCGCGAGGCACAACCGACGCGATCGTGACATGTTTCGCTAAAAAATTGTGCTGCTGCTGCTGCTGCAGTAGTGTAGGTAGGTATGAGCGCGTCATGGAGAGGAACCGCAGAAAACGAGTTGATTTGGTATTAAATACGTTAAAGGCGATCGTATATAGATTCTCGGGAAAAAAAGCTTATGTAGCGCTTCGAGAGAGAGAGAGAGAGAGAGAGAATACGAGTTTTCGTTGCCGTTTTATTGAGGCATAGCACGAATTTCTGCATTTGGAAGCCACCAAAGTTGAAATTTTACCCGATTGCCTATATATGAGGATAAATTGAGAGCTGCATAATGTGAGTAACTGCGCGACCAAAGGTGTCCGTTATATATTATTTACTGCTTGAAAGAAAATATTTCAAATTCATTTATAACAATGGCCTAATATAATATCAGCGAGGCCAGTTGCTCACACACATGCATAAATGTATAAATGCAGTACATTGTTTATTATAGAAAAAAAGGATCTATTTTTTAAAAGAAGAAAAAAAAACAGTATCGCGCCTGGCTCGCTGTATATATGTATTAGCCGAGCCACATGCAGCGAGTGACTTGCAAGGGCATCTCGACGCATAAAGGAGGTTATAATTTTCACTTGTGTAATAATTAGACACGTTCTGCCTCGCGCCTAGGCGAATTAACATGCTTCGGACTGCATATATGCGAAGCGCGGCTTATTGTAGTGCATCATCGTCGCGCATACAGCGTTGCCCTTTACAAGCTCGCGCGCTCCAGTTGCGCTGCGCAGCACAAGTCGATGCATTATTTATTCGCGCCAATCGATGCGGTAAGAGAATTCTTCTGCCCCCTTGTGTGTACTTTTTTTTGTTGCAGCTTACACGGCTACTGCTGCTGCAGGTAGATCGAAGAAAGCGCGTACGACGAAAAAAATAACGACAGAGACCGCGCGTATCGTATAATACGCGTCCATGTCGAAATATCTTATGTACTCTTTCGCGGTTTCGGTGAACGATTTATCTCGCGCGCCGCGACACCCTCCTAATTTTCACTTCCCGTAATAAAAACGCGCTTATCGGGCAAAAAAGTGTCGAAAAGAAGGCGAAAAAAATAAATAAACCGGAGATAAAGAGAGAAAAAAAATGAGGAAAGAGAGGAAAAAATTGGCAGTAGTACCAATCGCGTAAATTCCGAGAACGCGAAGGAAATATTATATACCTGGCGGAGTTGCGCAACCCAACCGATCGGCGCACACGACGGTAATGGATAAAAGTAGCTGTAATCCCTCGGCTGTACGTATCGCTGGTGGGCTCGCGCGCAGCGCACCGGGTGAAAGAGTTGCAGCTCTCGTGTATGTGTATACGTGTGAAATCGGCGCTACGACCTTGCTACCGTGCGCGATGATAATAACCACTTCGAATCGTCGACGTCGTCGTCTTGGGTTTTGTGCCGAATCAATGCAACAGACGGGACTCGAGCTTTTTTTTCCGCGAATTTTCAGTGACACACGCACGAGAGCTCGCAGTGGTCTCGGAATATAATTATCAGACGTGCAGCCGTCGTTGTATTGTAATTTTATTCTATTCAAGTTCAATGACATTGTGTCGAAAAAATAAGTGTGGCATTCGACTCTATCCGTTGGCGATGAATCGATAAAGCGACTCTGTTTGCGGTGCGTACGGATAAGAAAAGTTAAATTTGGCGAATGGAGATGAGCTTGACAGTTGGTGACTTTAGCGTGTGTGTGTATTTGCGATCGAGTTGTTTCCTTTCCGCAACGCACAACCGGAAGAGCGGAATCGCCGCGCGCAGCTGACTTTTATTCCGCGCCATACTTTATTATACGCCGTCTAACTATAAGATTCTTTTTTTCCAATATTTCGATTAATCAATGATTTCCTAGCTTCTTATCGACGTGAGTAATATATCGATAGATAACAATACACATTTTCTCTCTCTCTCTCTCTCTCTTCCGAGAGATATCGTGCCGGCGAATTCAGCCGAACGTATCGGCATATGATTGCCTGTGTATGTCTGCGTGTGTTGCATTTGTGAAAATTAATCATACGCATTCGGCACTCGAGAGTTAATGAAAAAAAAATCATACACTCGAGCGCAACTTATATACAACGCGTGCACAGAAGCGTAACCTTCAAAATTTCAACACCGATCGTAATTACCGATTCCGAAAAAAAAATTATTCGTATTATAAACGTATGTATCGGTACGAGTGTCTCACAATTACGCGATCTGCCGCCGCTGCTGCTGCTGCTCTCCGATGTATTTGCTTCTTGAAAAAAAGTAAAGTAAAGTAAAAAACGAAGAAATAAAAAAAATCGAGCGTTACGTTCGTTCGCGAGCTTTCTGGCTGGTATGTTGGCTAAAAAAGAAGTGGAGTCTTATCTATACCGCGATAACCAAGATACGCAAGTGTTTTTTTAACGTTAAACTCCTCTCCTCTTTTTTCGTCGAATGTATTCGCACCTGATATACATTACTACTACTATTACTCGCGCAGATCGAGTCCCTTCAAAATCGCAGACGTTAAGTTGGGGGGGAGGCATCGTTTGAATTTCGAAAGTGATCGAGCTCGTCGGCGCGACTGCGTTGGGCAGATGCGTTACCCAACCAGCTCCAGCAAAACCTCGAGAAATGCGATCGATTGCGACTCTGTGCACATACAGCTGTGCTTATGGCCTGTGTACGCGCGCGGTGTACTCGTGTATTTTCTTTAAACATTCGGAGTCATCGGGAGAGCCGCCGCGCCGAAGGGATTTACGTTTCGGTATCGTATATGTGTAATGTAATGTCTGCGCGCGCGAGTTGTTCTCGAGGTTAACGCGTGTGCAGCGTCTATACGCCTCGGCGGAGTAATTATATTCCCGAACACACGCACACAGCACACCGATGATAATCGAAGCTGCGGATGATTTTCCGAAATCAATCGCGAGCAAAACAAGAGAGAAGAGGAACGAAAATAAAAAAAAAGTAACTCTCGGACTAATCAAAACACTCGAGGCTCGAGCTACTGCTGGGCGAGATCTTATACATCACAATGCACTTCTCTAAAATCAAAAGCCCTTCAGGGCACTTAGTGCGTCGGTGGCTCGCATATATACACGCGCCCGAACGCATGTACGTAAAAACGCGCATACACACACACACGCATGCACTCGAACTCGCCACTGCTCTCACAACAGCGCGGCAGCAAAAAAAGCAGTAGCAGCAACAGCACTCGAACTCGTATAGCATGCATGTATCGCGATTCTGCCTTTCGGGAAGATTAGCATAAATTCAAATATACTACGACGACGACGACGACGACGACGACGACGGCGGTGATCGCGCACAGCTCAGCGGTATACGAGTGTACTTTTTATACTGGAAACGTCATTGAACTACATTATACGCGCGTGCACATCAACGAAGAAAATACGATAGAAATTGTGTAATTATATCAGTCGTGTATATAACGTGTGTATGGCAGAGACAACGGCAGCAACGCGCACATAATATATTATTTGCTCAAAGTATAATTTTAAGAAATATAAGAAAAAATGATAAATAGCTTGATTTGGAGCCTACATATCGTATACGAATGTGTGCGCCGCTGCTGCCGGTCGCGCGTGTAACGCACACGCACACACACACACACACACACACACACACACACACACACACACACACGCACACACACTTGTACAAAGCTCAGTAGTGGCATCGATGCGCAGTGTAATTATGCGACGACGATATACACGTCGTCCACGAGTCACATGCCTAGATATATACCCACGATATAAATTTCATAAGTATATACGACGACTACGACGACTCCGTGCTCATGCAAACGGCCAAATTATCCGCGCGCGCGCGCTGCAAGTGCATAGATACACGCTCTACAAATCAACCTTTCATGCTCCTCTTAACTATTGGCCATAGGCGCGCGCGCATCTCGAGAGCGAGCCTCGATGTGCAATTGTGCCGAGCGTAGGAGTTCGCTCAAGATATTAGATATATCGCGTATAAATTCATTCAACGCACCGATACTATTTTTCTTTTCTCGAAATTACGCGCACACGCGCTCTGATTTTTATTTTATTTATAGAAGACTCTTGTTTGTCGAAAAATACACGCGAAAAAATGCACTTATCTCTTAGCCGGCGTCGACGATGTTGATGCTATAGCTAGCGTATTCGTACACCGAAAAAAAAAGAAGAAGAAGACTCGGCGCGCACTCCCGATCGAAATCGCGCTCGCGGCTTCATTACGCGCGTTGCGTAATTTAGCGACGAGCTTCATAAAAGTCATTTGTAAAAATTATTATTTTTCAAATGTCATCGCGTATCGATTCGAGGAAATGTTTTGTTTCCTTTTTTTTCTCTCTTTTTTTAATCGCCTCGATAAAAGCCAGATACAGGCGCGCGAATCAACACACGCCCGAGACGAAACAGAAGCGAGAAAAAAGCAGAAGTCGCGTCCTCCTAATCCTTGATCTTGAAGAGCCCGCGCGCGTGAGACTTTCAAAAATTTCAATCTCAAGATCAAAAATCGAAATTTCCGCATCGCTCTCTTATGGCATTGCCGATCGATCGAAAATTAAAACCTCGCGTAACGCGGATTGCGCATCGCGCACGTAATAAAAAATATATCGGTATACGTACTCGCGCGGAGCCGCAACCTTTCACTCTCGGTTTCCAATGCGTGTGTTGTGTGCGCGCGGGTTTAATTTCGCCTTTACTTTACCATACCGATTCTCCGATTTATATTAACGTACGTCCCGGGGCAGCAGCCGCCGCCGAGCACATGCCCGAGGTATATAGTAATAAAAATAAAAAGAAATTATCGGATTGTTTTCCGATCGGCACTTACCTCCCGATTCCCGTGGACGAAGTCGAGTCGTGGAGAGTCGATTGTACAAAAATCGTCGGTGGATAATCACTCGCCGCTCTCGGTAGCACAAATAAAAAAAAAATAATCACTATCGCAGTAGTAGCCGTGTGCACCCCACAAATAATAATAATACGATATCACTGTTCCAGAGAGGAAGGAAAAAAAGTTAAAAAAAAAATCTATATGTAATAATTTCAAGTTTGTAATTTTCGTGGCTTTCGTCGGACGAGAGACAACGCACCACTGGCAGGCATAAAAAGCGCCTTCCGGGATGATCTACACGCTTACCGTCCTGGCTTATGACTGCCACAGTGTTGTTCAGATGTCCGCGTTCGAGTACGGCGCGCCGCGCGCGTTATAACCCCACTACAGCCGCGTCGTCGTCGTCGTATATATATAAGTTCTGCTTTGGGATCTTTCTGCCTCCACGCGTATATGTCTGGGTGTGTGTGTGCGTGTGTGTTGTGGCTATCTCTTTTTTCCGCGGCTCTCTTGTGCCATGCCTGCCTGAGCTATATATCGCCCATGTGTTAAAAGTCCCCACTTTCGAGATTTTTAGTTCTCTTCTTTTTTTAAAAAAATAGATAGATAAATTTTCAGGCTATTAGCTTATGCTTTTGACCTACTGCCGCGAGTAATTCGATTAATCTAATGCGCTTTAAACGACGAATGTGGAAAAATAGCGCATAACTATTCAAATTTTGAGATAATTTTAGAAAAAAAATCTATTATGCATTGAATTTGCTCGAAACTTGGGAAAATTTGGAATTCAGCTCGTAGCGCGTGCATTTAATCAAATTACCCTACGGCAGAAAAGCAAAGGAAATCATAAAAATTCAAATCAATGTCCCCTGCAAACGTGACTTCCACATTTCGCCAATTGCTTGCCAACGATTACACAATGAACTATAAATCTCTCGGTCTAGACAGTCGCTCCTTTTTGACAGATACTCGTAATTTAATCGCCGCATATATATATATATATTCGAATCAGCGCGCGTACCTTATACTACTACCTTTTGAAAGCACACGCGCGCACACAATCGAAATAGGTAAAGAACAAAAAAAATTGGATTATTATAGTCAATTATAATTGTCGATCATTTGAACGATCTTTTGCGAAGCTCGTAAGAAACAACAAGGACTTCCTGAAACGTTTATATCACACATGGCTCCCTATCTAACGCGACTACTACTTTATCCTCGCGCCCACGATACAAGTGTCATTTTCCACTGAGCTTACCCGCATGGATGATCGACTAATATCAATCTAATAGTTGCGCATTAGAATGATGGCGTTTTATCGTCATGATAAGCCAAAGAGACGATAATGAACTTTCCATGAAAAAAAAGTACAAGTTCAAATATGGCACCTACTTCCGATACTCAGTCTAATGACCCGGTTTTATGATTTTCGACACGCGATCACTCCCTGCATAGCGACGAATGATTTCTCGAGATGACAAATTTTTGTATACTTATTTTGAATCAAAATAAAACGTCCGTCAATCAGAGTGCATTTATAATTTAAGATAGAGAAAAAAACAATAGTTTTTTACTGTGCCAATCAGTAATAGTATAAAAAATCTCATCCTTAAAATATTCGTATGATTTAAAATAAACTTTGGCCAAAAAACTCATTGTCAAAAATTTTTTTGATATTTTTTGTTGTTTTTCTAAAAAAAACTGGATACGTGGATGTCAAAAAAACAACATAACAAGGATGTGCATTGGTAAATGTTGAAAAAAATATTCAGTGGAAATCGCAAAAACTGTATTCGGAAATAGTCATTTTAGCCTGGATTCGGTATATTCTTAAATTTAAAAATGTAAGTATGTAATAAATCTTAAAATTTTCCGCTTACTTCACGATAAACTTCGCGACTTACGACAACGTTTAGTCACGATCCCGCAAAGCTTTAGAAAAAATGTATGAAAATTAAAGCCAGCCTCCACCGCTAGGTGGCGAGTATCATTATCTGTAAACCTGCAAGTGGCAAAGTAAAAATAATTGTATAAGTCGAAGATTCGTACTACAAGAGTCAATGTTTTTTAGCAATGTTTATGAACAATCATGAATTCATATGTATGCTGCGCGTACCCGAACGAAAGCCCAGATCACGAAAGATTCCTAAAAGATCCACATTACAATAATCAAAGTCAATATCCCCAAGGGGAGCTTTAATTCGAGCTTTTATTTTTCTCAGCGCATCAAGAGCGCGCGACCCCGTATCCTAAATAAACGAGAGAATTAATTCTCGTACATATCCATGCATTATGCTGCATTATGCATCGTCGATCGATCGATCGATCGATTTATTCTTAGCTACATGTATTAAAAGGCAAACGATAAGCGTTGGTAATTCAGCTGATAAGCTCTCGCCCCGTTCGGTATAACGATGCACAGAAGCGACAGAGGAGCAATACTTGAAAATAGCAGCGATTCACCACAACAGCCACACGCGCACGTGCCGCAAGCGTGATTATGTCTTGCGGAGCGAATAATAATTCATATTATATATATAAAAATATAAATGATAAAAGCATCATCGCGAAAGTTGTACGGATTTTGTCGCGCGCGTATATGAATGTTTAAGTAGAGGGATTTGCAAGCGTCGGATTACAGCAACAGCAGCAGCAGCAGCAGCAGCAGCAGTGTAGATTCGACCTTGCCACAATTGGAACTCTGTATTATTACGCGCTCATATACACACATCGAAGCACAATGAGTCGGCGGCGGCAGCGGTGCTCTCGCAAGCGATTTATAATCGCGGGCGAGCTTCTTCTTCTTCGTCGCCTGTGGCTCTTAATGCCTGTATCGTAGTAAGTACGCACCACATGTTTCCATCTTTTGGCCTGGAGTGTGTGTGCAAGCGATGATTTTATATGTATAATATACGCACTGGCTACGTGTGACTTATCAGCTCTACTCGTGTTCTCTGTCTCTCTTTTGCGGACGAGCTACATCGATAAAATACTGGGATATTTATTTGTTAAACGAGGTTAA
The DNA here is from genome assembly GCA_902732785.1 of Trichogramma evanescens. Classification (NCBI taxonomy): domain Eukaryota; kingdom Metazoa; phylum Arthropoda; class Insecta; order Hymenoptera; family Trichogrammatidae; genus Trichogramma; species Trichogramma evanescens. Next base: position 14,116 of record CACVKI010144315.1, read on the forward strand.
AGACTCTCTCTGCCTGAGTTTTATAAGAGTACTCTTCTAGGCGCGAGGAGACAAAAGCCAGAAGAGGAGGAGGATCATTTGCGAACATTTTCGAAAATTGGCAATTCAGCGCTCATCCCGGCGATAAATCATTTTTGCAGCTCTCGCTCGTGGTATATCATATATCGTCTTTGTTAACGCTATTATCGTCGTAGTCGCGCACAAGGAAGAGAGATATAAGGGTCAAACTCGTGTCGTCGCGGGACCATTGCGACGGGGGGAAAATGCAAATGTCTGCTCGCGAGCGAGAGAAAAATTACCCGTTAACAGCACCTCTTTCTTTCTCTCTCTTGCCGCTTCGTCGCTTCGCACAATCGGTATTACGAATCGGAGCCCCCGACGCGGTGGGCTCGAAATTTTAATACATTTTTGTATCGCTCTGCGAGAGAAAGAAGTTTATTTTCAAAGTATGTATGATGTTTAGGTGGCCGCGCAAGCGTACCCATGTGTGTCTGTATCTCTCTGTTTGTATATAGGCTGAAAAATTTTCAAGTGATCTCTCCGCGTGCTGCTACTGCTTGACGCAGAAGGGCAGATGAAAAAGGCTGCTACTGCCTGACCGAGGAAAGCAGACGATCCGCGGCTACTGTAGTACTGGAGACTACTCCCACACTCGAGGCTCTCGCTTCCCTCTATTTATAAACTGAAAAGGCTGCGGTATAGGCACACACACACACACACGCACACGTGCGCGCCTTATATTATATATCTATATAGGCTCCTGCATATAATACGATATAACTGCTGATATAACAATGAAAAAGCTTATATACCTCTTGGCGGCTCGTCGTCGTCGTCGTCGGGTAGAGAGAATTATAAACGCTCTGACCTAGGCAACGGCATATCATCAGTCAAGGTCGCAGTCGTCGTCCGCTTTACTACTGTATGCAGCTTTTATGCATGTGCGGCGGCTAAAGCAGCTAAAGCTTAGAGTTGCAGTCAGATGTGCAGTGACAGCAGCAGCAGCATAGTACCGTACAGATAGAAGAGGTGTGGATTCACACCAATTGCAGGCATCCGCAAATTTGCTTCTCTCTCGTCGCTCGTGCACTGCGCTAGTATAGAGCTATATAAGCTACTACTATTGCTGCTGGAATGCGCAATGTCTAGCTGCCGCTGCTGCAGCCGATTCTTGTATATGTGCCTATATATTTACGTATGTATAGGCGCGCGAGAATTGCGGTTTTACGTGTCAACGCTGAGAACGAGCGACCCACTTGTATCTTGTGTCGCGTTTCTGTTTGTGTATACATCGCATATAGCGTATATATGAAGCTGCTGTTAGGCCACGCATGGAAACGTCCTACCGTGTCTTCACGCATCGACGTTGATTTTCAATTAATCGAGACGCGCTCCCGTGCACGGTCAAATAAAAATGAGTGCCCATATAACGAGACGCTACGAAGGTGCGAGCTTATTATATACAAGAGCCATGAGCTGAAACGCGAGATTCACGACGAAGCGTATCTAAAAGCTCGTGGCTCCGAGCGCGTCCTTCGGGCTGAGTGACAAATATTGATGATCGAACTTTTGGCTATAACGTCAAGTGGATCGATGCATATTCATATGAATATAAGTACGTACATTAAGCATAAAAATTGTCCCCGCGTGTCTCTCTCTCTTACTCGAGAGCTAAAAACAGTCTTTTTATCGTCTCGCACGTTTTTACGATCGGTCGGAGAGACAGAGAAAGAAAGATGTGTAGCGCGAGCGCAGCTATATCGTAACGCGTGCGAGGGTGTCAACAAAGAACGGATATGAATCCCTTCTCTCCCTCCCTCCCTTTACTCTCTTCTCTACATACACATTATCTAGACAACATATGCCGGCTATTTGCAGTTTTTAACTCATGCTCGGCACGCGCGTTTTTCTCTCGCTCGCTCGCCAAGCACGCATTATTATACACCATAGAAATTGAATATGACAAAGAAAATCGAAAAGCGCCGACGCCCCGCTGCCGCCGGCAATGGAGTAGTAGTCTATACGTAGTATATATAGACAACCGAAGCGAGTTGAAACACCTACAAATCATATTCAATAGTTGCAACTGGCGTTCGGAGCGGCGCAAATGCGCGACGCGAACGTTTTACATTATCATTTATAAATTTCACGTGTGTATATCATCGTATACATGGACGTATATAGCGTGGACGCGAAGTCAAGTATATTGACTGGCACTACTGCTAGACATTTTCACTCTCTATATGCCGCGACCTGAACTATATAATATACAATAATGCGACTTCGTTAGGCAGCAACAGCAGCTTCGAGTCTATCTACGAATGACAAAAAAATTTGACAGTTCTTTGCGGCTCGCTGGGGCATTGTCGTGTACTGCTTATACGTATGTCTCTGATGCAATTTCGCACGCGAAAGCTCGACGACGCACGGGTGAAATTCGATCCTTATAGATATATATAATAATGCCGTGGGACACAAAAAGGCTAAATGGCGCGTCGTCGAAATATTTAACCAGGCACGCGAACACAATTCGTTTTCGAATATCCCATTATACATATAGGCGCGCATAGGTCATCGCGCGCGAGAATCATCTGTATCTATACAGCTGGCAGCAGTACAAGTATCTAAAGCATATATCCAACTAAACGTTTATAATCGCTGATTGGTGAAAGCCTCTCCCGAGCATCTCATCGATGCGTGCCTCGCAGCTATGTACCGCGGCGATCATCGTTTAATTACTCGCGACTCAATGGGTGTATGCGTGCACTCGCGTGCCCTATAGCCGAGAGATCCGCAGTATAGACTGGACTATGTGCGTGCTGCTGTTGCTGATACGTAACTCGATGATTGTCGTTTAACAGTGACAGAGAAAGTCTCGCGGTGAAGTTTTGTGCACTGGACGAGACATTACTCATCGGCTAATTAATATCGCATGCTCGCGCTCGCGAGCTCTCGAATAAAGTTGTATGTTATGTACTAACTGGACGTCTAATCGCGACGTGATATATGTGTACGCGTCGCACAGCTTAAACAGCTTACTTTTATGTGGATTTCCTGCGAATTCGCTACACACACGCGGTGTGCACGACCAACAAAAAAAAAAGAGGTGTGCAACACGTCTTTGTTGCGAGCGCGAATTCGGGATATTATAGAGAGAAAAAAGACGACGAGCTCTCGCTGGACGCGATCGAATCGAGCGCGTGAATACCAATGAGAGTGTGTCCCATTGATTGTATTGAGGTTGAAAAGCCTATATATATATCAGAGAGCAGCACAGTGTATAGTTATGTAAACCCGTGCGGCTTGTTCCCGCGTGAATGATTTAAAATGTTTATTGAAATGAAATACGGATCGCCGCGTGTATATAGGAGTACACCTCTATAATACATAGAGAGTGACATAAGAGTACCCGCGTATCACTTATAATGCGTGCCCGTGCGTGCTTATACGCGCGCATCTATTTTCGTGTACCGCTGTATATAGCGCGGTTTCTCGTCGGGCCGCGCGCCGATGAATTTCAATGTTGTAGTAGCTGGAGCATCGACGTCAATTTTTGACGAATTTCGCACGCTAGCCATTTTGGCAACAAAATATTTTGTACGTGAACGCGCACTTTTAGTTTTTCGAGCTTGCAAAAACACGAGAACTCGTCGAAACACGGCTATGAGTTAAAATAATACAGGCCCTCGGGAGCTTTATTTTTTCAAAACGAGAGTACGTCTGCAAATCGTTAAACTCGACTACTTCTTATCCGAAAATCGACCGCTACTGAAGAGAAGAAGAAGAAAGAAGGGAAGCTTTGCCGCGCGCGCATCGATTATATGGGCGGCCAATGTCAATGAGGCTCTCTCGCTGCGTATACAGTAGTAAGAATATAAGTGGCGCCCACGCGTCCGGGAAACGGTCGTCGTCGTCGTCGTCGTCGTAGGCCGTGGGTGGCGCGCCTGGTAGCTGCCGGGCTACTGTTAAATTTCGCGCTAATGCACATCGTATAATATGTATTAGCGTCGTGCGGTACGAATTAGCTGCACGATTACCTCGAGGGGCGCGACGACGACGACGATTCTCATCGTACTGATCGCGGCGCAACTCGCGAGCTCCACGAGTTTCCGCATTTTATGCTGTTATCCGTGCGATATGATTGAATTATATCGCGCGCGTATAGAGCAATTTCGAGCGTGAGAAATCTTCATTTTCCGCGAAATATATTTTATGAAACGTGTCCCAGTCGTGGCTTGTACATATAGAGTTTCCCGCATAATCTGCACCACGCAGTACTGCATCTATATTTGTGAGAAACTGGTCTTAGCCGTTCGTTATATTCTGTCAATTTAGCTCGGAATTCGGAGCACACACACATATGCGTTTGCGTTCGATTGGCTAGCGAGCGCGATTACTCACTTTCTTATTGAGGGATCACGCAAGCTTCATTGTCAGAGGCCAATATACAACTACTACTAACACAGCCGTAAAAGGAATCGATTATAAGATAATAAAATTGATGCACGTTTTGTATATAATAGTACGAGCTTCTCTCGAGGCTATTAACATGCGCACAGTCTGCGACGATCGCGCGGCAGACATTGTCATATACTACTGCTACGATGGCGCATAAATTAATTTGTTGTTAAAAAAAATTACCATGATTCGATTGTATTCTTCCTCTTGTTCTTTTTTTTTTGCGCGCGAGACTCTATCCGTTAATCTTTAATTTATGGTAGCAGAATATATACGAACGTCGCGCGCGGGCATTAGCGTCAATCGTAAAAAAATGAAGATATAAAAGTGAGAATGAAAAAGATCGAGTTGTATACTATTAAGTTGTACCCGATCGTAAAAGAAATGTAGTTTTCTAAAGATTTTTAGTGATGCTCATAATTCATCTATACGCGCCATCCAGCTCGATCGTCGTGAATTAATAAACCTTAATAATTTCTAGCGATTGCAAAATTATAATTTCAACGCGAACAAATCTATTTTAAACTATTGATATAATAATTTAACAGTTAATAATAAGCATTAGTGGCAATCATGAACTGCCAAAATCGTACACTGCTCGCACATAAGTGTCGCTAAAAAATTAAAACATCAAAGTCGCCCAAATCATAGGGTGGATTACAGTTTCGAGTCTTTAATTTTGATAATATCACACCTCACGCACCTAATACCGTCTAGTGTACAGTCATAATACACACATGCTCTCAAGGAGTGTCCTACTCCGAATTTCTAAGCCGTTATTATCGTCAAAATGGGTCCTATACGGGCCCATATAATAATATAATGGCAATTTTTTGTGTGTCTCTCTCTTGGAAGGTGTGCGAGCGTCGAAGTGCTTCGCCCACGCGACGACGCATACTTCACCTCGCACACACGGTACTTATACGCATCACAACATGCAGCAGCCTCGACGAGATGTATCGCGCACGGCGCACACACGATATACATTATATTCGATACACGGCGCGCAGCACCGACTTCTGGGAAATATCAGCGCGCGCGGCGATCCCCGCGCAGGCAAATGAAGCGCCCATATGATATATACACGGCGCTTTTTAATGAAGCAGCACACAGCCAAAGTCAACGAATATGCTGCTACTGCTATGGGCCCCCCGATCGTCGTCGTCTTTTCGTCATTTCAGTCACGGCTGCTGCCGATATACACGGCTCAAAAGACGCATAGCCGAAAAAAAGAAGCAAGAAGAAACGTCAACGACCAACAACGACGAACAATAAGCATTATATGCGGTGGAGTAGTGCGTGCGCGGCGTTTTGTTGGCGTACTCACGTACGTACGGCACAGACGATGCGTTTGTAATATGAAAAATATACATACTTACGGATGTGTCACTGGAAGAAGTGGTAAATAAACATATTTATTTCCTAATGGTTTACAAAATCGTAACTCGCTGTTAAACTGGAAAAAATAAGAGAAATTCTTCTGCTTTTCTTTATCTTTTTCCGTCCTTATCGGCACAGTTCGCTTAATTAAGTGCATAAATTATTATTGATATTGTAGAGAAAGAGAAAAAAGAGCTGCTACACCTGTTTTTCGATAGATTAAAACATTATAAAGCTTCGCGTTCGGATATCTATGTTTGTCGAGCGTTTCGTAATGATTTGTATACATACGACGCGACCTTGTACAAACTGCATCGAACTCGGCTCATTCGGATCCCGAAAAATTAGATTTCATCGCTGCGTGGAAGTGAATGTTATTTTTCCGATAAACATCGTAGATAGTTGCGGCAATTGACCCTATATAAGCACCGCAAAAGTGGCAGCTAACTTCAAAGTGTGCTATCTCTAGGCCCGGGCATTGACACAAACCACATCCCACTGAGCAGCGACGACGACGACGACGGTGTAGTTACAGCTGTCTGAAACTCTTTACTTGGATATTAAAATGAATATTCACTTTTACGACTATCCCTTCCGCGTACGCGAGTATTATTATTTGCTGCCCAAAAGCTCGACCTAGGCACCTCACGTATAAGACATTTTACGGTTCCTGAGCCCGGGGCTGTATATACTATCGACGAGCAGCAGCCAATAAACCGAAATCATAATTCGGAAAGGAAACGCGCGCTTCGGAATATTTCATTTATATATATATAATATGATCGACGCAGGAAGTGTATAGTCTGTATAGCCGCAGCTGAAAAATATATAAAGCGTCCAGAGGAATAATTATATGAAAGATTTTGTTGCTCGCTCGCCCGTGAAAATCGAGGCAAATTCGAAGGCAGCGACCAACAACAAAAAAAGGCCTGCGTCAAGGTGATCAACCTTGACCGAAAATATTTATTTTACCAACGTCACGACCAACTGCATTATGTAAATGAAGATAATAATAATAGCAGCGGCGGCAGCGCAGGACCTACTCAAATATATATCTCTCCGTTAATTGCGACATTTTATTTTCTCTCTCTCTCTCTCTCTCTCTCTCTCTCATTCTCTCTTGCAGCTTCGAAAGCGATACACGCATCGAGTTCTTTAAGATCGTGTTTACGCGGCCATTGTCGCTCGTGTGACGGCGGCAGCTGCCGCGCGGCAGTTTTCTCACATTAAGCGACGAAAACGGCGAAATTAAAGAAAAAAAATTAATATTACAAAAAACGAATCCACGTGCACGCGAGAGGCATAAAATATAATACAACGACAACAACAACAACTGCACACATGCAGAATCTTGTTAAAAGTTCCGATGCCCCCCTGCCGCCTGCCTCACGATGCCAGTGCCCAGCTGCAGTGGCGGCAGAGAAATCTGCGCAGAAAAATCGGACTCGCGTATGGTCCTAGAAAGCGAGTAATACTGGTTTTGGTTGACAAAAAGCAGTGCTCGGCGATGACCAATTTCACTGATGTGGTGGTGGTGGTGGTGCGCGCAGCGATCCAAAAGAAAATTGAAAATACCTCCGTCCGTTACGTGTATGCTTACGAGCGCGCGCACAAAGTGAAAGAGGATTGTTGAGCAAACGACGTATCGGGCGCGCGCGAGTCCGATTAGATTAGGATGTGGTTGTAAAATAAAAAGAAAGAAAAAATTTTGGGAAGAAAATAAGGCCGCGAGTTGTCTTTTTTCTTTTTTGTTTATTGTATGAGCGTGTATAAGCTCGCACACAGACACACATGCGGCGAGGTAGAGAGAGAGTAAACATCGCGACTTTGGGGAAATACATTATACATATTGTAAAAAGCTGATAAAGCTCTACAAAGGATGTGGGTCGTTCACGCGGCTACATTACACAAACGATGATTTATCGAATGAAACAAAGCGAATCTAAGCAACAACAAAAAAGAAATGAGATATACTGTATTATACTAGCGTAAAATATACAATAAGTGACAGAGTCCACCACGACTGCTGGACGAATTGCACTCGCGTCTCATCGTGATCTCAGCAATATAGTCAGGAATGCAGACAAGCGGATTTTAGTCTCCAACTCGTTTTTTTTCTCTCTCTTTCTCGCTCGATATCTATGACTTTGTATGATATACCTGCAAAATCCATTTGGCGAGTCAGCGTGAGCATAACTATTAGATGCGAATTTACGTGCTCGAAGATACGAAGTCAATTTCTTTTGGTCAATTTGGCAAAAAATCCAAGTATACACATCCTCGCTCGTTGTGTCGAATATTATGCATAATCAAAAAGTGTCGCATGAGTTAGGAAATGACGGAGGACTCGCGCGGGGTTATCAATTAATTGCGGCTACTCAGATTTCTCGCTTCGATAATGCGATTTCCTACTTCCTACAATTTCTCGCGAGCATGACATTCGAGATGTATCGATACACCGGTGATTTTGAGCGAGGAATCAAGAAAGCGACAAATTTGTTTATCATCATCATCATTATTATTTTCTTGATTTTTTTTCACAAATTAAGCAAGCAGTTATATCGAATATCATCATTGTGAACAAAATCTCATTCTTTTTTTCACCTTGACCATAGGCATTGCTTTAATGGCAATCGTGAGTTTGCAAAAATGTTTTTCAAGTGATATAATGCCTGAACGATTGGACGATTAAAAAAGTTACCTTTTCACTTACAATTTTTTCGACTGCATCGCTCTCGATCTCGCAGTCATTCGTTCACGAAAACCAAGTGTGAATGAAACGACTGTGTGTGAGTTTGTGTAAGTAGGCGTTTTTCTCCACCTGCTGATAAAGTTCGATCAACGACTCACTTTGATTATTTCGTACTCCCGAAGTTTTTCATTGAAATATTCATTGAGTTCTAATAATACAATAGTCATCTTTTCTCCTACTTTTTGTGATAACAATACCAGAGGGGGATTATGAAATATTTTATCGTTTTTGTACGCGTACTTGACTCATATTCCCTTGTTCGGGTTTGTCAGAAATGTTTCATAATCAATCTCGAAAAAAATTGATAGCGCATGAATTATTACTGAATGTACGATAACATCAGCTCATAATTGATGTATTGTTTAAAATTTAATTATAATCGGAATGTTGCTGATGACAGATTAAAAAAAATTCTAAACATTCCGAATAACTAATGAACGGGTCGATAATTGATTGATCGTTCTAGAATGATTTCAACATCAATTACTTATTCGATGAACAATAAAAACAAAAAAACCTCGTTGATGATTTAATTGTAAAAACCTCTTAGTAAAAAACCTCTTACAGTATTAAATGAAATTTATATTAAGCTGAAACAGTTATTCAACTGAAATGTTTACCCTTAGAGTACTAGGATATGCCATTTGCCGTAAGGTTATTGACCTTCAAATATTTGACATTAGTTTAGTCAATTGTCATTGGACTCAGATGACTTTTTTTATAGAAAAAAGTATTTTTTGAAATTCTTCAAATGACTGTCTTCCAAACACTAAACGTCAAGATGAAATTTTTTCTTTCTAATATATACTTTATTTTGACAGGCATTAGAAAAATATTTGTTAAGACATAAGAGTTGGTGCATTTTATTTAGAAAACACTCATTTATCTTACACTGTAAAGTGAAGCACAGCATTTTTACCTAAAGTAGAATAATGTCTCACCTGAGTAGTTATCATCAGTCGGTACTTAAAGGTTGTCTCAGTAATCCATGGTAACTTACCGACAGCTGCAATGGTTTTATTTTTCTATTGCTATTGATGATAATGATTTACCAAATCTATGTAATGTATCATCGAATCTAAAGAGACCATTCTTATTTATTTGTTCTCTTTATCTTCAACTAAATTCCTGATCTTCTGAAACATTTGAAAAATTATTGCAGTATTCCGCTATAAAAGTTAACTAATTTTTTCCTTCACAGAAATTCAATCCATGAAAAAGTACGCTTATCATGAGAAATTCACTTAAGCTTCATCAAAAAGATTTTTTACTCCTTTTTTCAAAGTTTTCTCATTAAAAAGAAAGGAAATAATCATCGATGTAATAACGCGAGTAATCGCTCCGCTTTACATTGGAAATTATAAGCGATCGTGTCGGACTCATATAGTCTCGCACAGGTAAGAAGTGCATACATTCAACAATTCCAGCTAGCTGCGGAGAGCATATTTTCCCCCACCCCAGCAACATCCCTGGAGGAGCGTTGCAAAATAAAACGCGGCGACCTCACCGCAAAGACAAGACCCCGCTTGGCGAGTATGCTGCCCCTCTCCCTCCTCCTCCTCCCACTGTAGTATAGACTATCGGTCCGGCTGCAAGAACGATTCGCACTGTCGATGCGAACTCGCTCGCTCGGCGGATCTTTCCCGAACTAAAACTAAAACACTGCGAAAGCTGCAGCGATCCGCGCGCCGTACATGCTGCAGCAGGCATATAAGCCCCTGCAGCTCCATCGCGAGCTCCAGCGTTTTGGTCCCCGAAAATAGTGCGCCACAAATCGGTATTATAGCGACGCTCGTGTTCGCCAGTGTGACATTCGACCAGTCGACTCCTTGACCTCGTAGAATTGCGTTTATTATTTTGTAAAATTACAAAGTGCGACTCCATACATCGAGGAAGAAGAAAGAGTGTGCAGCAGCAGCAACAACAACGGCAGCAGGCGCGGCGCAGCAGCGGCCCCTTCTACCTGCACACAACACAGGTAAGCAGTCTGGCCTCTCGAACATTATGTACTCGCACACATGTGCATCGAGCCTGTGCACATATACACGTTTATACACACGTATGTATTTATCGCACGAGACTTTGCGCTTTCGTGTTGAACAAAGAGAGGTAACACAAGTACATAAGTTGCTATTCTGCACCTCTTGCAAATCTAATACCTTGTCTTTTGTGCTCGAGCTCTTATACATATCACATGTGTGTGTGCGTTATCATTTCGCACCTTCCACCGCGTTGACTCAGCGAAAAAAAGAGCCACAACTCTTGCTCCAGAAATTACGAGGCATTCTTATGTGTAGCATCATCGGCTTTGCAAAAAAAATTTTGCGAATGCAGTAAGCGCGAATGCGATGTACGCGCCGAAGAAGTATATTTTGCGCGCCTCGCACCGACCAGTATACAGCTCAAAAGCCTATATACAATGTACAATATTGTGTATATAAATCCGTGTGTGTGTGTGGGCGACGGGTATCCTTATATATTTACATGCGCACCAAATGCGCATACAGATATCCCCGTGCGCGTACGACGCGTCGCGCGCGTGGTGAACTATATGCTGCACCGTTATATGCGCGGCTCGCGATCGGTAAATATAATGCGCGTGTGCAAACGTGAATGGAATATGGCTGCGCTCGATGATTTTTTTGTTGTTGCTTATTCTGCTCTCTCGTTCTCGATCGTCGCTCGGAAATAAATACACATATAGTATGTACAGATCTATAAAGTAGTCGCTCGAGACTCGCATTATACACACACCGGCGTGTATATATAATTTTCAGCTCTATTGGAAGTAGACTTAGGAGGAAAAGATACTGCCGCGAGATAAGATTAGAATCGAGCCAGTAGTGGTAATACGGCGAGTCGAGGCTTTATTTGCGCGCGCCCGATGAGCAAAAAGAAGAACGGAGAAGTGAAAAAAGGTGACGTGTGTGTGGGTGTATTTTTCCGAATTGATATTTTTTCTTTCTTTTTTGCTCGCGCACATGTATCAGCGCGCACGATGATTTGTCAGAATAATCAGTCCTCGCGCCGCGACTCGAGTACTTACTCTACGCTTATTGTTTAAAATTCGCCGTGGTTTTTACGTCATGTTACACAAGCTGTTATATTATTTCAGATTATTATTGAGAGATCGTCGTTGTATTTGCACTCGACGTGACGTTCATCGGTCGCGAGAACATTACAATATTTTCGCTTTGCATTAACGCGCGCGCGCCAATTTTTCCCCGCGACACGTGCTTTTTTCTCAAAATACAATATGTAAATATGTATATCCGCGACAAAACTGCCGGCAGATCTGTGTCGCGGCTCGGATCCCCCTACCGGCTTATAATAATTTTTCGGCGTTACAAGCGTGTCGCGCCAATTGCCGATCGCGCACGCAATAATTCATGTAATATTTGGGACGCGATCGTGTCATTACGCTCAAATTATGTCGAGTGACGAGCCAGAAGCGCCGAGCGTTAAGGATAATTTTTATTTTTCGAACTGTTGACGTCGAGAAAGAGCACGCCTGTTGTGTTGTATCTTTACAACTGTATAGATTGTGAAGGCAATTTTAACAACCGTAAGATATTGTATTATAATATTGAATATAAAATGTATAAAGTCAATGTCAATATTAACGACTTAATACATCTGCTAATTTTAGAACTATCTCGACCTTGTTACATTTTCGTAAGGATTATATGATCGATCGATCGTCCGTTCGTTGCGACATTTTATCTGTAACTCGACGAAAAGAAGACAATTGATCATTTGCCCTCGCTATACAAACACTCACTCGCACACATACAAATGCAAATTAAGAAGAAGAAAAAAGAAAGAAATGTTGGCTGCCTCGGCGAGATACCACACGATAATCGCGAAAAAAATACATTTTAATCTCTGTTGCTCGACCCCGAAGAATTTGGGCTCATTTTTTGTTTAATTAATGTCTCGGAACTCTGTATGGTGTGACAACGGTGTATACAGTATAAAATATATAATATAACATAGCGTCGAGCTGCTGCAGCGTAACGGAATCGAAGAATCCACGTATATAAATATAAAATTCGCGCTCGCCGCGCGGCTCATATCAATCTTGCTGCAAACGAGCTGATCGTGGCTGCAGCAGCAGCAAAAATAATAATACAATGACACGGTGTGTCCAGTGCTCGATCCGATGCTACATACGTAGCACGTCGTTCATCAAAATAATTCCCCTCCTGAAAATGCGAAAAAATACATCCTCCTACATAATATAGCCCCGCGCGCGCATATATATACAGCAGCGGCTATACGGTATACCCGCACACACGCACACACACGTACACGTATCGCACACGTGTGTACAGATATATTCCGTAATAATAAATGACTTCTTGGCAATAATAATACATCAACGTGTCGAGCCTCTCTTGTGCTCTGTCTTGCGTTATTATTGCAGCGCGCGTATACAGTAGGTATCTGTATTCCGCATGTTTGTGTGTGTGTGTGTGTGCGACTCGAAAAAGAAGTAAAAAAAAAACGCCAAACTTGTAACGCGCTGAACATCAGAAAACGGTGACTCATTCTTACTGGTTTCATTGAAAAAGTGTGTGCGGCTTGTATATACCTCCAGCCTTTCCGAGTCGAGCTACTCTGGCTATATATGCACACACATGCGTACATACATACGGTGTAGAGCCGCGACCGGGCTCGGCGCGTACATATAATGCATGCAGCACAAAATCGACTTGGCTCGGCGAGTATATACTAATAAAATAAAATAAGTACAGGTAAGTGGGAGTAAGCTGTATAGATATATGTATAAATGTAGGAAGGAACTATATCGCGTCGCTGTCGCTGCTGCCTGCCTGACTGCAACGAAATCAGGACAGCGAAAGCACCACCGGCGGCGTTATAAGGAGGAGGAAAGCCTGCTATAATGGGCTCTTCTTCTTTTTCATCTCTGCTGCTCTTCAGCTCGCGCGCGCGCGAGAAAGTCTCTCTTGCTCTCTCTCTCTGTTCTTCTTCTCTTTCTTTCTCATCTGCGCTCACAATTCGCGAGCTCTGCGTGCAGCGCAATATCTCGCATGTATGTGTATCGCGCGCGTAAGTAAGTTTTTTATTTTGTTGCTTCGCGTGTATTCTCTACCTATCCGGGGCTCTTCTTCTTCTTCTTGTGCTCGCGAGAGAGCAGACGCGGAATTGAACTGAAAATAAGAAAAGGCGCAGTATATAATATAATGCACGCATGTGTGCGCGCCATAAAATTGAATGAGATGTTTGGAGGAGGGAAAGATAGTGTATACCTACTATACTACACGCGGCGGCGAGAAAGATGAAAAATTTTCAAGATCATAAAAGAGAGAATATAACACACGGACGATGCGCAGCGCACACGCGAGGATCGAGAAAACCGGAGGGGCGAGAGAGATACGTATACGTGCGAGGGCACGTGAATCGAAAATTTTAAACGCGAGCTGCCGATAAATTGCTCATGCACCGAGAAAATTGAAAGCCTCGTCGAATTCGAGGGAGCGAAATTACTCGCCGTGTTCTCGGTATAATCCGGGATTTTTCGCGCGCGCAATATGTGTGAAAAAAAATGTGAGATTTTTGTGCTCGTATCCAGCGGCAGCAATATCGAAACGTATCGTCAAATTAAACGATGTACGGTTGATCTTTAAAACACGTAGATCAGTGCTAAGTACGTAATTTGCGCTTTCTCGTTATTCGATTGATGACTACATGTATGATAGTACAAGGATCTTCTCCTTTTATTATGTTTTAATTTTTCATAATGATTAAACGATCCGATCGCGGTTTTGCAACCTCGAGTCTAAATTAAAGCTTCGCGTAATGTAAGCGAAAAAAAAAAATAGTAATACTGTAATTTCTCCTGTTTTGTAAAACACGACAATTGGCATCGACACAGTGTATACGCTTAAAAGCCGAGAAAATGTCCGCCTCGCTCGCGTATGCTGTGTACGTGATCCTATTACGCGTTTGCATTCGCAGCTCTCGCAAATATTCTCTCTCTCTGCACGCTCGCATATATATGCGCTCTGTGCATATGCAACGGAGTGCACAATATGTGGCATAAACTAACACGCGCGGCGCGTGCAAGATTTTTCAAGCCGATGTGCTGCGCGTCGCGCCGTCGCGTTTAGTCATACACACACGCGAACGCGGCTCTTTACCGCGGCTCTACCGAGATAAGGTTCGCCGAGAGACGTCGTTTAAACGTGTGTGCGTGCGTGTGTTTACACTGCGCCGCCTTGCATTTTAAAAGCCAAACGCACATAATGATCCTGCAGGCGCACACCGGAAAAGGAAATTTAACGCGAAATGCTTAATTTTTTTTCTCTCTTATACTCAAAAGTACGAATGCATATAGATGAGATTTTCGCTGCGCTGGAGCTGCGGTAGGCGCGCGAAAATGCGACGTGCGCAGTGTGTAGTTGTCGTGTCGTTCGAACAATTATACACCACGGGCAAAAAATCTGTAGAACAATGTATAATACTACGAGTGGCCATTTCGCTTACAGGCGCAGAGACTCGGTGCGCTGTGCCGTGTGTGCATGTCACGATCGAAGAATGTATAAATTATATCGAGCTCAAAATCTATCCGATTAGCAAAGTAGATAAGTAGCGTTTAAGTACGTGATTTTTCTGTGCACAACCTCCCCCTCTCAGTCTATTCGTCATTTTTTTTCTCTTCTCCTTTCTTTCTTTCTTCGTTTTTTTTTTTTTTTTCATTATTTTGTTACACACAGAGCGCCCAACTCTTTGCGCGAGCTGTGTGTTGCGCTCTTTTGCAAATATAAACGATTTTATCTCGGAGCTCTTGGCTCGTAGCTCGGCTCGCTGCTGCTGCTGCTGCTGTATTATATAAGATAAAATTGTTCGGTATCATCGCCGCCGCTCGCGATCCGCGTTGACGATAATTCCTCGGGTAAACACACACATGTATTTACCTTACATACTATAACATGCCATTGCAACTAGTTCACCATTATTATAGTAAATTAATTCGCACTGTCTCATCAGGCCTATTTATATACATTTACATGATCCTCTTTTTTAATAACAATCATTCTCCAGCCGCAATATAATTCCCGTATGTATAGTCGCTCGATGCAGGCTTATACACAACACCCCAGAGCGAAAGTCGAGCGAATCAAAGAGTAAGAAAAAAAAACGAGAAGAAAAGAGAGCAGGTGAGGCAGCTGTCGAGTATAAATATTAATGGTTGCACGTGTGTATGTGTATGTGTAAGTACTATATACGTGCTCTGATCCATAAGTGCGTTTACATGAAGGCTAATTTCACGCTGCCAACGTGCCCGGGGTGACGTTATATTATCCCTCTCTCTCTCTCTCTCTCTCTCTATCTCGTGCGCATAGAGCAACGCAGCTCGAGTGTGCGGGTGCGTTATTTAAATTTTTTTTCTGATTTTCCTCCGTAATATCTTCTCGGGACAGTTTTGCCCTCCTTTTATGCTGTATATGTCCATTATAAGTGGGTGGAATGCCCGGTATTTTGCCTACCATATATAGGCGTGCAGCAGCGCACGCGCCGTCAATTGATTTCTCATAAAATTTTACGTTAATACGCTTGTACGCACGTTATTATATAAAACGTGTAGCGTATTTAGAAGTGTGTGATAGAGCGGCGCAACCGTATATGCGTTTCTAAAAGGATCGGAATATCGTTTTGCAGTTGCGATTCGATATAACCAAGAGTCTCACGACGATAAGACTTTGACACGCAACATATTTAGCTTGTATGATTATAGAGCCTTGATTGAGCAGTGCGTGTGCTCGAATGTTGTCATTCGAAGTATTTTGAAAAAGATCACACGAAAATAATCGCGATGAAAATAGCTAGTACCCTAAAAAAGTAGCCCTATACTTGTATTTTAAAAGAAGTCCTACTTGTATTCTCAAAAGTGATTTGATACTTGCGAGTGCGACTTATTCGTAGCACGCCACCTAGCGGCCAGTCTTCAAGCTAAAGGTTTTCTATGATTGAATTCTTCATTGAATCTTCGTTAGCTCTGGGCCATGCTCTTGGTGATAATTTGTCGACGTGACAGGGGCAGCGACATGCGTACCTATCTATACGCGTGCAGGGAGCTTCAGATAAATCATGCCTGATATGGGTTTTCGCAGACAATTTGTACCTATCAAACAGTGCGATGAACAAATTTATTGATGATAATCTCACCCTGTTAGAATTACAAATAATTTCTTGCCATGAACAGAATAGGTTTTGATGTCATTGAAAAACTATCAATTAGTCTGATTTCATCGTCTTTGACATTTTTAGTGAAATGTATACACACAGAACGATTTCCTTAATTTCTGGAGTAACGTATTCGCAAACTGTAATTAAAAAAGCCAATAATTGTCGGTATCATTCGAGATCTCTGACTTCTTGCTTCGGAAAACTTATGGATAATATACTGAAGAAGCTTGCTCTGGATGTCGAGAAGGCCATTTTCGAGAATGACTCGGTTTTATGCAGCATTTTAGATGTCGAAAAAGCGGGCAACAGTGTCTGCATCGATCCGCTGGTCGCATAGCTGGCTCGTCTGGGTTGTTCTCTCACTATCATCGAATTCGTACACGTCGAAGCTTGTTATTTGCGAATTAGACATACGTTAGAGTTGTCTAAACTCAATTTTAAACATACTTATAGAAAATGAACGTTTTGACACTGATTTAATTTATGCGTTAATGCCGAAAAAAGTATGATGATTCAATTATAATTAATGCCAGCCTCTACCACTAGATGGCGTGTACCTTTACCTGTAAATCTGTAAGTGGTAAAGTGAGAATAATTGTATATAAGTTCAAGTAAGCTTTGAAAATTTACGGCTTTTGGCGTGATCGTATACCATTATCATAAAATTATTGAATTCAAATTAACAATTATAATGGAATTTTAGTTTTTCATTTCATATATAGAAAATTAAAAGTATCTGTATGAAAATTAATGTAAGCGTGGAGGAAGTTCTTCTCCGTCGTCTATATATTATGAAAAAGTCCCAACATCCTTACAAGATTCTAAGAGACTCATTTTTTCAAGACTCTTTTGTATAAATCTATTTTCATCTACAATAATCGAAATGAAAATGAATCAAATTCTT
Source organism: Trichogramma evanescens (assembly GCA_902732785.1). Lineage (NCBI taxonomy): Eukaryota > Metazoa > Arthropoda > Insecta > Hymenoptera > Trichogrammatidae > Trichogramma > Trichogramma evanescens. Next base: position 31,824 of record CACVKI010144315.1, read on the forward strand.
ACCGATTATTAGAGTTTTACGTAAAATTTAATGTAAAAATCATGCTAAACGATTCATGGAAAAATTTTATTTCAGATCAAATTTTTTGTAATGATTCTACATGAAATGAAATTCATCTATGATGGAGGAATAAACTTCATCGATCAACTATCGTCTGCTTACATAGAATACTGCGCATATCCTTTTTGAACTCTCGCTGATTAAATGAAAATTTCCCTTTCTCAAAATTTCCCATCCTAAATCTTCTTCTTTACTTCAGACTCAACCTCGTGATTTCCAGTACACGAATAAGATATAATAAGCGAGAATATAGATCGACTCGTCTATCCGTATATCTCAGCCAATCGAGTGCACCGAACGAAGAGCTGCGCACCTCTCGATCGGCACGAAAAACGAGTTACATGTATACGTGTGTTTGTAAGTTACGACTCTCGATGTTTACCGCGAGTATATAAAGCGCTCGCTAGAGACGTCACCGTCTCGGCACCGCCGCCGCGAGTAAAAACGCCCAAAAGCTGCACTACTGCTCCACTTAAACAATATATAGACGCACTGCACTACTATATAATATACTTTTTCATGCACGAGCACCTATATTAATGGTCATAAAATATCCTCCCGCGCGCGCAGCCGTGCGGTGGTTGAGAGAAGCGGAGGGAGCTAGCTAGAGCTCATAAATAACGCAACAAAAGGCCTTCGCGATTGCGAATTATAAACACATACACACATATAATACACACAGGCGCATAACTGCATTAATAATATAACTATATATACACACGATCGTACAGTACGTATACTGTATAAAGCTCTCGCGGCGGGCTCTGCTCTGCGTTCGACAAATTGTAGATTGTGTATGCTAACCTTAGAGCCATATGCACGCGGGCATCGATAACGGAATTTTCTTTCCGATTTTTTGCTTATGCAGCGGCGGCGAGAGCACACAAGCAATCCGCAGTGTGTGTGTATTTCTCTGTGTGTGTATGTATAAAACAGTTCAAGCCCGTGTAACGTATTAAACGGCGCGCATAATAAAGCCGGCTGCAGATCTCCGCAGATAGAAAGTCGAGATCGCCGGGACGCGCGAGTATATATACTGGTACATATGCACAAACGAAGTACGGCAGTCTGGCAGGCACACACATACCGTGTAGTGTGTACCAGATGCAACGAGGAGGACGAGAAAATCCGCGTATTCGGCGACTTTCGACTCTTTGCCGAGGCAGTTGGTACACGAAAGCTGCAGCCGAGTCGAGTCGAGTTGACGCGCGAAATTCGCCCGCACACAACTGCACCGCATCAGCACTCGAGAAATGAAATCATAACAGCGAGTTGCTGCAAAATGCGAGTCGTCGTCTTAGTTGTAGCTCCTTTTTCTCTCTTTCTCTCATTGAAAACTGCGCGAGCTTTGTTTCACGTTCGTGCGCAGACAAGTAGATTTCGAAATTCCACGGCGGAGATTATTAATCTATATATTACAACGTTGTACATGACGCTGCTTTGGGGCGCGCGATTACGTACGATTATTAATTCATTCGCGCATGTAGTACATATCGTTGCGCTCGGGGCGTTGATTTTATTATATTATTTATTATATTTATCAGACGAAAATATAGGCGCGCAGGCACGAAGGGCGTGCGGAGGAAAATGTATTTTATATGCAAACAATGATGGCGTTTTATTGCTACATCATCGCTTTTAATATACACACATGCGGGTATAAATGCGTACATACATACGTTTACCTATACTTTACTTTCGATTTCTAGGCTATACACAACACGTATATCGAATGCAAACGATCATCCGAAACCGAGAGGCATCAAACTTGATCGATGTCGATCGATCGGCGCGCACAATATTTATAGAATAGTTGACGCGATCGGTATGAAGCCGTGAAAGCGGAAGCTCCCAGAGATAAGCTCGAGCTCGCAATTACTCATCGCTCTGGTGGGCAGGCGCGCGAAAAGTCTATGCTCGATTCGATTAAATAGCGACGTTTCTACATACGTATATAGACAAGAGGCTAATTCTCGAAAAAGTATATCGCCTACACGGATCAGTCAGCAGTCCGACGAGTGATATACGCAGCCGACGATCATCTCGAGCCGGCTCGAGCATGTGAGAAAGAAAAAGAAGAGAGAAGACGATCAGCCACTGCCGGCGTATCAGCAGCTGTCAAATCACCACCAATCATCCTGCCGTGAATGTGTGTATGCGAGTGCGTACAAATTCGTATTCATACAAGCGAGTCCCGCTAAACCTCATTAATTCGACAAAAATGATCAAAAATCTCGGCTCTCGAGTTACGTGTACACACATACAAGAGCCTTTGGTGCGTTGCTGCTGCTGCGAGAGAGAGCCCATAAGAAAGAAAGAAACGAAAGATGAAAAGATTTAATTATCGAAAAACCACAAATATGCTTGGTCAGCCGCGCGCTCGGAGCGCAGCGTGTGGTAAAGAAAGAGAGAGAGAGAGAGAGAGAGAGAGAGAGAGAGAGAGAGAGAGAGAGAGAAAGACTTCGTGCATTATATAGAGGGAGGCAGCGGAGAGAGTAAAGAAAAAAGGTCGACGTTTTGAATTTGATACGTTAGTAAGTAAGTACGAGTACTTGGCGCGCTCCGAGCTGCGGATAAACTTAAAGTGACAAGCAGAGAGAAAGAGAGAGCCTCGTGTTAACCGGGTTCCCGTTGCATTGCGCGCGCGCGCGCGCGACCGACCGACCCTTTGTCTCCCCGAGTTTGATAAAGTATTGCGTGCACGCGAGCAAGAGAAAAGAGCAACGGTATATGGGTACACATGTATGTATGAATGCACCGCATATATACGTGCTCCATGTAGCACTTATACAGATATATGCTTAATGTATTATGCATCGGACACCTTCGCGAGCGTGAAAATTTTCGGGCCCCGTTTCTTTTTTCCCAGCTTGGAAAATTGTTAAAGTATTTTCGAGCCAATTATACAGTCGTGACTCTTTCTTTCCTATAAGTGCGGTCGCCTCTTATTATTCTACTACTACTATACACTCGAGTGTGCTCCGAGAAACTCTTTCTTCGATGGATATTTTACGATAGTCTTAGGTTGAAAATTACGGATGACAGCTGCCGTAGCGAGCCACGAATCATCGAGTTCGATCGTTTCTTTTCTTTCTCACTCTTGCGATATTTTATTGGGCCTCATTGAGAAACTTGTTGCTGGGAAATCAGCTGCGAAATTGGACACCGTCCATAGATTTCGCTAAATTTAACTTCAAATCTTGAGAGTTGCACTGCACACCACTGCGACCGGGACGTTTTATTAGTTCTGCGTCGTAAAACATCTAATTTGAGGAAAAAAGGAATCAAATGTATTTAACAAAATTATACATTTTATAAAACATTTAATAGCGAAACGTCGTTAAGTTTTAATTTATCAAGAGCAGGATATACGTAGTATAGTACGCCGCAAACAAGGTTTTCTTTTTATATATAAAATAGTCGTGTCCTCCCGCGGTCGAGTGCATTTCCTTCTTCCTTCTTCTTCGCGCAAAAGGTCGCGGTCGTGTCGAGGTGGTTTTTTCTCTCTCTCCCTCCCTACCTCTCTTTCTCGTTGTTCTTTCGTTATATACCTACTACTAGGACTCGTGCTTACAAGGTTGGAAGTGGAGAGAGAAAGAGAGACTAAGTCGGACGTTTTTCAGCCTCGTATACACGAGATATGGCTCTGTAGTCTTTTTTAGAAAAATTAAGAGTGATCCTCGCGGCTTGTCTCGTTCGGCCTGATAATATCCTGTCCTGTATACGGTATAGGCTGCAGATACACATCAGCTGAATTAGCTATCTCAGAGCTGGAAGGGAAGGGAGTAAGAGAAGAGAGGATATCTCTGCCGCCACAGCGCAGGATGATATTTCCTGGGAACTTATTGTTGCGCGCGCGCGCGGAGGCAATTAAGAAGGGTACATTTTACCCGGACTGCGATGGATTCAGGCAACGATGACTGATGCGCTTCCATAATATATATAAAGAACGGCGAATGATTCGTTTTTTATGCACTTTATATAGCTGCAGTTGTTGCAGAATGTTTTTTTTTTTTATTATGACTGCGGTGCAGCGTCCTTAGTTTTAGATTAACTATAGCAAAACGCGCGGCAAACGGAAGAATTTCTCCTCGAGGACGAGTAATTTTTATAAACGTTTTATTGCATCGAGACGCGCCGCAGGTGAGCTGCCGCGCTGCACGCGAGAAAAATATTCCCTATCCTTCGGACTCTCTTTTACTCCTTTTTTTATCGTCAATTAATCGTCTTGCTCGTGGTCTCGAAAAACGCGTATATTACATCGCTCTAAGAATTAATTTAAATGACGTTAGAGATCGCGCCCAGCATGGACATATATATATAATCCTTTCACGCAGAGCACGAGCAGAGAGTCGAGGACAGACCCAAACATCGAAACGCGCGGAGCAGTCTTGAGATATTTCTGTAAACTTTCGTGAGCCGCTGATCCCGGGAACTGCGCTCTAATACGTGCGGATTCGAAAATCACCCAAGAATGTTTATGTGCGATGAGCCTTGAAAAACATCACCCCCTCATACAAGTGCACACACACACACGCGCGGATACAGACACGTATATACGTATACACAAAAGATTTCTCGTCACATGCAGCTCATTAGAGGCAGCAGCTCCTCGGCACTAACGACTCGATCTACACGCACATTATATACGTGCAGCTACATATTATAAGTGTGGTAGTAGCCGTTAAAGTCGGAGAGCCGAAAGAATTGAGTCACACACACACACACACACACACACACACACACACACACACAGACAAACACTCGGTAGTTTGCTTGCGGCTTTCCAAGAAAAGCACCAAAAAAGAGATGCGCAGTACAGTTCATGTCCATCAGAAATGTACGTCCCGCGCGAGCTTCTCTCTCTCTATACATAAAATACATCCGATACTCTTTCTCTCTTCACATACGCAGAAGCCATAATAATGCAACGATCTCGCGCGGCGCGGAAAAGCACGTCGCGGTGTATACACAGCAGATCGTGTACAAGCGACGAGAGATGATCGAGGGTGTGTCGACGCGCGCCCCCGAGACACTTGCCGCCGTGTTGCGGTCGACTTTTTTTCCCTTATTCTCTCTTTTTTTTCGTCAATCTGCACGCCAACAGGTTGTTGATCGTCGTCGTCGCTGCTGCTGCTGCTGCTACTGTAAGCGTGGGGACCTTATTCGTGCGAATTTCTAACCGGTTTCTATTTCAATCCGGTGTGTGCCCACCGCGATCATGTATAAGAATTTCGACACACAGACAGAATTTCGTACATTGTTCTCATTGTTTTGACGGAATGCGTAATGTGATTTTTTATTCCGCTTCGATGGTTACATACGTACGCATACAGGTAAACACATACGTGTACGTACACTACTCGCGAGGCACGTGAGATAATATTTCAAGCGTTCGAAGCAACAATTATATCGTGAAACTCGACTTATATGTTAACGAGAGCTTATAGGCTACATACAGAGACCCGGGGCTCTACCCACGCGCACCTTGAATTCGGATTTCTCTGCGCGCCTAAGTCTAGTATTTATGCGTTTCCTCGTGAAAATATATGTCCTCGCGCCGATAAAATTTATTCGTTTCAGAAAATTCGACGTTTAAGACGGGCCTGTACAATATAAATCCATCGGCTCGGCGTCGAAATAATTAGCTGGCGTAATTGCGTATCATTAGGAAATAATTGATCGACCGGCCGGCCAGCTTACTCCTATATACGTGTTTTTCTTTTTGTATTTTATGTATGTTTGTGCGTTGCCATGCGAGCTCGCGCTGAGCGACGACGACACGGCGATGAGTCATCGCGTCACGTCCTTTTTCCCCCCTAAAGCTGCTCGTGCTGCTGCTGCTGCTGATGGCCGAGTCTCATAAGTTGGTATTTCTAGAAAATATTTACGAAAAAGAGACTTCTTTCGTATCTGGCTCACTTGTCCAACTTTTTTTCTCGTCCAACAGCGGCCGATCGCAAAATGTTGTTTTCATTCTCTCTGCGCCGTCGTCTCGTTCATAAGCAGTTTTTCTGCCGATGAAAAAAAAGAATTACAAAAAAAAGCTGCTGCTAATGCCTCGTGCAAATTATAAGTGCTGCGTCGAGTTATACTTATAAGCATCGCGTATAGCACGTGTTTCAAAAGCTGCAGTCGTCGTTAATTTTACTCCGCTTCTCTCTCTCAATAGCGATCGCGCGCATAAAGCAAGTATGTTACGTTCTTCGGTTTCAGTTTTTGCCGCTGCTATACGGATAAATAGGAGAGTCGTTTTTTTGAATTGCGCCGTTTAACCCTCTCTCCATTGTGCGTCGTCGCGTCGGGCTGCGTGTGTATCCCCAAAAAACATTGTATACCCGTGGTGGCGGCCCACTCGCGGAAACCATATGGTGCACGCGAAACGAGCACAACAAAAAAATAACACGACACACATAGGTAACTCAATTAATTCGTAAAGTCGTCGACGTCGTCGTCTTGGGGCCCTTGCGAATTGTGTCCTAAAGGAGGCGGCAGCGGCACACGCTCCGCCGTGTAACATCTGTCGTGTATACCTTGCCGATATATCCTTTTTTTCGAAGGATCCTTCGAAGACCGCGTGACATACTGCTCGTATGCTATATGTCGAAATTTCGTCCTGAAAAGAGCCGCGCGCATTATTGCGTAATCTGTTCCCTCGTTTGTTATTCGCGCTCGCGCGACACGCACCTGCACACCCGTATATGTGTGTACCCGCGTGATAAATAGCCCTTATATTGCCGAAATCCTGGCGAAAAGGACCGAGTGCATTTTATTGCAGTTCTGCGTTTCGCTTTTTTTCTTTGTCCTCGCTCGCGTCGATCCGAAGCTTAGCGCGCGTGATTTATGTTACACGCAATACAGGATCGACAAAGTGCGCGCACTTTGCGGATAATAATTTTTCCCTTCGCTGCCTCGAGCGCGCGAGCTTGCAGCAGGCAGGCAGGGCAGTTATAAGCATCAAACGTCGCGCGGAGCGAGCTCCTTAATCTTTCTCACCGGATGAGCCTTGTAAAAAAGTTTATAAACAACTATGCACAGCGATGATGAGTGAACGACATCGCGCGCAAAAAAAGACCACGAGCGGCGCGGAGTTTATATCTAGTGCAGATCTCGTATCTTATGCGTACGTATATACATGGGTGCATCCAGGGAACACACGCACTTCTGCGCGCGTCGCATAATGAAGCCTGGAAAAGCATGTATTAAGGCACTTTTCTCTCTCTTCCAAGCCGCTCCTTCGAGCACTGTGTGTATATATATAATAATATCTTTGAGCTTGAGATGTGCACTTCATAAATGGGAACCCTTCACGCGCGCGCGCGCGTGCGAGAGCTGAGTCGTCGTTGCTGCTGCCGCAGAGAAAAAAACAACAACAACAGCAACGAGGAATCTGCCGCCGAGCTTAAAGGCTCCCAACGTCCAGATGACATTCGATATTATCGCCAGCGTCATATAGCGAAATTAATTTTCAATCGTATAGTCTTACAGTATACATTATAAAACGCAGATATTGTCCCTCGCCCTCGATGCGTCACTATATTATAAAACGATAGTTTATACTCGTATCGTTCCAACTCGACGTTGTTGTTGCCGATTTCTCGCCTCGAATCCGAGTCACTCGTCTTATATCGCTCGAGATTCGGATCGAAAATAGCGATCGCAACGCGGCCAGTATACGCGCGCGTGTGTGTAGGTACGGCTCGTTGGTAATAATTCGCGCAAAAGTTGGTGCAGTTCAAAACACCTCGCTGCGCGCGTATAATCGGCACACACGTATATTCATCACCTCGGCGCACGCAACCTACCTACCTACCCGTAAGACGTAGTACACATATTCTCGCGGTATATACCAGGCCAGCGAGAGAGAAAATAAGAGCATCGAGTGTGTCTGTGTATCTCTCAGCCGTGGCAGATTACGGGCTGCTGCTGTTGCCGATGCCTTGGCGGCAGCAGCAGCGGTTGCACAGACTCGTTTTACCTCGAGACTCGGACGAGATCGTCTATCGGGTTTCTGCTCTTCTCTCTCTTTCTTGCTTGCTTGCTCATACTTGCCTGTGTATCTGTGTGTGTGTGTGTGTGTGTGTGTGTGTGTGTGTGTGTGTGTGAGAGTATGCCACCGACGACGCCATATGGTAAAGGGCCCGATCATCGTCCGAGGCAAACGACTCTTCGAACTTTTTAGCGTGAGAGACAGAACGCGCAGGCTCTTTACGTTTTTCGGTAGGCTCATACATAATTAATCGGATATAACATCGCGGCGCACGCGATTATATACGTATATTTAAAAGTAAATTTTCGAGTGTGCCTCGGAGATTTAGGCGCATTTATGCGGCCCGCGCACGTCACCCAGTGAGAGAGAGAGAGAGAGAGAGAGAGAAGAGCAAAGAGAGATAATAATTCAACGATTATAAGACGAGCAAACAGGTGAAGACTTTTTGTGTCAAACTTTATTGCCATTTAATATGCCCCTCGCATCGAGATACAGCAGCCTAGTGATCGGCCTTCGTAGAGTTGCGATCGGCATTTCGGCCCGATGAGTCAATGAATTCCTCGGCATTCTTACATCGTCGTCGTCGAATTTCGAGTATATATGGAATTCCTCCGAATACCTTATCCGATGGAATTAGCCAAACCGAATTCAAATCCGTAATAATGTATGACACGTACGTACTCGAGACGCTGCGCCGGAAAAATCACACTCATCGGCTTCTTAATTCTTTCAATAGAAGCGCGTGAATGAGTATACCTAGGCAACCCTCGGGAGAATCAAAGTATGCCATCTCATCGAATTACCCCGTAGGTATATACGAGTGGCCGCCGAATAGCACCTAGTAGAAAAAAAAGGAATAAGTATAATCCGTGTCTGCTCACGCGCTTATAATGTTAAAATGTGCGTAGAGCTACAAAAGGAGCAACTTCCTGCGCGTACAGTATATAGGGTACAGTACACCCATGCGAGATATTTTTTCGTCGACGACAAAACAGCTCGACACTGCTGCATACATCGCGCGCGCACACACTCCTTTCGCAGAAGCGACAATATGAGCCGCGTGCGCCTCGCCGTTGACACGTGAATAGCTTTTTTATGTATACGTTTTGAGATGCTTATCTCAATTCCTCTACGACGACGACGCCCCGGGACAGAATCGGCGTCAAAATTCACGTACTACTACTACCAGCACCACGCCGCGTGCGTATATTTGCCAGAGGGGGAGGGTGCGTGTATAATAATCGAGCTTTCCTGCACATGCGAGGCTCGAATTTGTCCCGATCGTCGTGGGGCCAGGGCGTTACATGCATTTCCTTATCCGCGAGAGCCGCTGCTGACTAATTTTCTAAATCACGCACTCGACAATTGTTGGTAATGTAATGACGCACATGAGTCACGCGCAAATTTCTGAATAAAAACAATATCAGACAAATGGAACGATGATTTTGCACGCGTACAACATGAATAATACAATTATTATATACGTACGATAGCCGATTATTAAAAACCTTACTCACGTTATTTATCTCTGCATTGACGTTATATTGATCTCCAACTGCTTTATCAATTTTATCAAGCGCGCGCGATTATATATAATATAATTGACGCCATCGCGTACCTGCTGCAGCACTATGTGCTTGCGATGCAGGCAATTAAAAGCCATTTATTAATATTATTACGCACGGGGCTTTTCACACGTGCAGTACGACGCGCCGGCACACGTATATAGCATGTATGAAAAGCCATACTCGACCAATGGCATTATATATTTATATCCCACGTATATCCCATAAAAGTCTCTCTACGATAGAGAAAAAGGATCCTCTCGCGTCGATCCGCACTCCATAATATTCACGCTTATTAAACACGACCAAAGGCGGCGGCCTCCTGCCTGCCATGAGCGAAAGAAAAGAAGGAGAGCGAAAAAAAACACATGTACGTACTGCACAACGTTTCAACATCATCGTTGCTGCTGCCGCTGATGCTCGAAAAGCTCATCTCACGTACGTATAATCGGTCGTCGTTTACGTTCAAGGCCGTAAAGCAAGACGCAGCATTATATTCATATACAATATATATAAATGTAATATAAAAGTCAGTTGAAAAAAAAAGGAGGATGCAGTGTGCGCTGCGGTTTTGATGCTTACTGCCGATTATATATACGACGCCGAGCCGATAAGATGATGATCGGTATACAGTACGCACACACAGAGAGAGATCGGGAATTCGACGCTGCTGCGCTACGATGGCGTGGAATATAACCCGAGCGTAGATTTCGTCGGACGATAAGATTTTTTTCTCTTTTATTTTACTTAAAGACGGTGAAATAAAATAAAAAGGAGAGAGGGGAAAAAAAGGTCGATGTTTAAGTACCGCGGTGATTATTGCCGCGCAGCTCGCGAGCTCTCGTCGATGTCACGGCTCGTGATAATTATGTGAACGCGTTGCCGGACGATTGAAAAATGAACGTATGTAATGCGGCGGCGACGAATTCATAATGACCCGATTTCGCTCGCCGCGACTCTCGCTGCCGTGCGCAGCAGCTGCTGCGGTCGGCAGAAAGACAGAGTTTTCCAACACCTCCGAGATTGGGTGTTAAAAAAAAATGTTCAACTCGCCGCGCTTAACCACACTATGTGAACTGCGTATGTTCTTGTGAAAAAAATTGATCGGCTGAATCTAGCGTAAATAACTTTGGAGCGATTCAGTTTACATAGGTACCATTGAGTCACGAAACGAAGCTGGCAAAAAATTTAGGGCAAGCCAAACGAGCCGAAAAGTGACCTTAATTTGACAGCATTAATTATAATAATTGGTGTACTTTATTTTTTTTCAAAAGTTTATTGATTTTTTAAGACATTAGATTTCAATATAAGATGACATTGTAAAAACTAATAATATTATAAATGAACAAAAGTCTTTCAAAATGTAAGTTAAATTTTATAGCTTAATTAAGTTTTAATGCGAGGGTGATGTACCGAATCGATGTGGACTTTCAGATTATACTTCCGCGTAAATTTCTTTCCACATACATCACAAGCGTAAGTGATTTTATTATGTACCACATCAATATGAATTTGAAGACTATGTTTGTGTAAAAATATCTTTTGGCATACATCACATGCATAAGTAATCTTATTATGCACCCAATTGATGTGGTTTTTGCGATTAATTTTTTGTAAAAATGATTCCCCGCAAATATCACATGCATAAGTGATTTTATTATGTTCCGAATCGATATGATTTTTGAGATAATCCTTTCTCTTAAATGTTCTGTGACATATATCACATGCGTGAGTGATTTTGTTATGCACCAAATCGATGTGTTTTTTTAGACTTCTCCGGTATTTATATGACTTTTCGCATTTATCACATGCATGTGCTATTTTGTTATGCGTCGAATCAATGTGAACTTTGAGATTACCTTTTAGTGTAAATGTCTTTCCGCATGTATGGCATGAATGTTTGATACCTTTATGTACCGAATCCATGTGTTTTTTGAAATTTCTTTTCTGTGTGAATGTCTTTTCGCATAAATCACATGCGTGGGTCTTATCAGTATGCGTTCCATCGATGTGTGTTTTGAGGTTAGGTTCGTTGTTCAACTTTTTTTTTATTCTTCTTGTTTTATTTTGTTTGTCAGGTTCACAGTCTAAGTTCAAATTGACTTGTTTTGTGACGTCATCCAAAAATTCCTCTTTCACTTCCCTCATAGTTTCAGTTTTGATTATGTTTTGGATTTTATAATTATCACTACCTTTTATGTTTAGCAAGTGATTTTGAAAATCATCCTCAATTTTTTTAACCGTTAGTAAATTAATGTTGGGTTTGACTTCTTCGCATTCACCAACTATTTCCACTTCATCATTAAGTTTATTTTCATTATTTACGTCACATGTTCGGAGGCTATGGGGCTGTTGGAAAATTAAAGCAATTTTAGAATTTTGATATAAAAATTATAATACGAGTTAGATACAATTAACTAAACTTACTGAATTTTCTCGCGGAAACGGTTGTGAGTTTTTAAAGTCAGGTTTTTCGTCACATAATTCACTAATCGATGTATCGCTTGGCTCCTCTTTCACTCTAAAATAACTCCAGTAAGGTTAAGTATTAGGTTATGATATTTTTATAATTTTATTCTGATAGAATGAAGATTACCTTACGGCACAATTAATTATATCTCTGGATTCCATCTTCGTTAAAATTTAATTTACGATGCTTTTTGCAATGATTTTACATATCAAACTAAGTAAACGCCAAAAAACAAGCGAAGAGCGATGTGCCGTGCTTGCTATATTTTGATGAACTGTGCCTATGCGAAGAGCGCCAGTTTATGCGCCATAAGTTCCACGGCTCCGCCCTTCGTGTAGCGCTATCTTGGCATGCACGACAAAACACCGTACTATCGGACCAACCGGTGCATATTAGCTTCAATTTCTTTTTATCAAATTTCGAAGTCATCAATGTAAATGAAACAAACCTAAGTCATGATAATTATATGGCCTAGCATCCAATGAATGGTAGACGATTTTCTATCAATGACATATCATTGCAGAATAATTTTACGGGTCACTGATATAAAATAAGTGCAGTATGAGTACGAACAAAGTGCCCCGCGCGAACGAAGACTGTCCAGTTTTTCACAGTATCTTCAGGCAGCATTGGTGTATTCCGGTGCATGCGATGCGTCGATGAAGAAAACAAGTAGGTATACATTCCTCGAGCTGCGTTCGGACGTGTCACCGGCGCAGGTCGCACCTATTTCTATAAAGCCATTGACACTACTTATATACTAGGCGTGCTGCGCGCGTGCAGTCGCGCGGCAAAGTCGCGAGTACGATTGTATTTTGTGCATGTATACTTTGCGTGCGCGCGGCTCGCAGTGCTCGACGAGATAATAGCTCTGGACAGACATGAAATTTTCGCGCGAATTACGTTGGCACACACGGAGCCCGGGCAGAAGAAAAAAGATAAAAGGGGACCGCGGGCTTACATACACGGTGGAAGAGAAAATTTACGAGATTTTTCGGCCCAAATGAACATCGTATACAGACGTACGAAAAGATTATTCAAATAACGACCAGTGACTTTTATGCGTCGAAGAAAAACGAAGCGTGAAAACTCATCTCGCTTGCGAAACTTTCCCGTTCGATTTTATTATTATTATTATTATTGTTATTATTATGCATCGCGTCCGAGCGCGGTGACTTTCATTGTCTCGTTTTTTTTTTCTTTTTACGACCGATTTCACCACTCGAAAAACTACTCGTCACTCATTGTTCGAGGAGAGAAAAGAGAGAAAAGGAAAAAAGGAATTACATTAGATGCAATGCCGCGCGAGGACGCTCGTTTGAAAAGGAATTCGGTTTGTATTATTTCCTGCGCCCCCCCTCGCGCATGCCTACGGAGCAAATTAGCGCATTCGAAAAGACGCTCGCATACTTTTGTCAAAAACTCTCACACCTACCCCCGGAGAGTAATTCGATCTACATATACCAAAGTGCAAAAAGAGAAAAAGAGAGAAACGAATTAAAAAAAAAGGAAAGAAAAGAAAAGCCGAGCGCACGAGTATCTCGAGCGCAGACCTGTACGAGTCGAATTTCACGATGTCGTACGTGTACGTGTGTGTATTGTCGTTGTCGCAAGTAAGGTATGTTATACATATAAACGGAACAAAAACCGACGGGGGTGGGTCAATGTCTCACGTGTTGCTGCTGCTGCTGACCGGCCACCAGCACGACCTCGATGGACTCTAAGAGCACAGCGCAACAACGAGGATGTATACAGTACACAAACACATCGTGTCAAGCTCGAGACTCGACTCGCGGTCGATGACTCCCGAGCGAGAGGAGCGCAATATACGTGTGTTTGTAACTATCGGCCGCGCATAGTCGTCGTCTTTGCGCTCGCCTAAATTGGCCTCGCGGCGCGATCGACACCCATTGGGAATTGCCGATCGCATGCGATTGCCGTGGCGAAGCTTTTCCTCTCGCATTCGCGATCTCGAGCGCGACAGTTTGCGTGCGTGTGTTTGTCGTGTGTTTTTTTTCTTTCCGGATCCCAGCTCAGTCACATGCAACAAGACATAAATCGTTAGGATTTTTTTCCCCGACCATTCCTCTTTCTTCTTCTCTATCTGCGGCGCGTCGAGTGTTTTCTCAGATATAAGTGTATTTTTAGAGACGCTGTAAATCAGATTATAAAAATTAATTAAAGGAAACTATTCATTTGGCATATACGAGCGTAAAATATCTAAGCGGTCGCATAAATCAGCCACACGATATAATGATGAGCGGTAAAAAAAATCCATTCAATCGGTTATTACTATGGATGTTCATAAACGCGTCGGCTACAATGGAAATATAACAAACAAATATGACACTTTCATGGGAGAGCTCGCGTCACTTGTCCCTGGATCGCGTCTCGACGCAGCTAAGCGCAGTACGCACATACCGATCATGCGAGCTTATCCCATCGACGGTTTTAACATACAATACGTCTCTCGAGCCAGGGCCATCCTCGCTCGCAGGCAGTATAATCACACACACGAGGAAAGAAAAAAAAGGTGTATACATAAAAGAAAGAGAAAAAAAAAGGCATGAGCCAAATCTGATGTCACGTACATCGCTCATCTCGTCGAGCTCGTGCTGCACAGTGTCGCGTCGTCTTCTTTTTTCGTTCGACTGTCATAATACAGCCTTCGCTTATGTTATTACACGCGTGCCAGTGGTGTACGCATCGCTATGCCCGCTGTATATATATATATATATGCTGCTGCAGTCAGCTAGACGAGCGACATCGAGCGAAACACAAATGCGCGCGGATGACACCTCGAGCTCGGATGTATAGAGTAGTAGTAGTAGCGATTCTTGCGTCGCTCAAATAAATTATCATGTGCGTGAATATAATGCTATATCTATATAAGTATGAGCGCCGCCGCCGACCTACTTGCGTTAGAGAGAGAGAGAGACGAGCAAGCGAGGATAGAATTTATTTGTCGAGCTCGTCTGTGTCTATAATGCCTATAGCCGAATCGCGTCACCGCGCGACACCGATTGATTTATAGAAACTCGTATGGATTTTAATTCTTTTAATAGTAAACGCTACAAACGATGGGTGCAGTGCAATGCGCGGGTACAAATGATTCCGCACGATTTGTCGCGCCACGCATAAACCTCGGGTATATCTTGCATTATTCATTCGATATCGCGCGTACATATATGCAAAATAAAAAGCTGACATTTTTCTACGCACGACACGATGGAGAATCGAACGCTCGCTCGATTGTAATATCCTCTTTCATAGCTCGCGCAAGAGCGCATTACAAGCTAGGCTCTGATATAAATTCCGCTGCAGGCTCATACGTGCGATATCGCGCAAGTTGAAAAGTGCCATGTGAGCTCGCGTGTACGCTTCGCGCGCGGGGGCGGTTCTAAACGCACGCAGGCGAGCTAGCTGTAAGCTGCTACCGCTGCAGCTCGACTGGCTCCAGCCTGACGCGTCCGCAGACTCGCGCGGTGGCAAACATCTGCTCGGCGGAATGCGTATGTACATTGTACATACGCTCTGATAAGCCTCTAGCTCTGCGACGTTGCAACTATTGTCGCGGATTTACCGAGAGAGAGAGATATAGCTCGCGCGCCGCCGAGTCGCAGCGTCAACATTTGAGAGAGCCGCGCGATATGCGTCTGTGTTTTTTTTTTACGAGTTCGTGTACCGATTC
Organism: Trichogramma evanescens; assembly: GCA_902732785.1. Classification (NCBI taxonomy): domain Eukaryota; kingdom Metazoa; phylum Arthropoda; class Insecta; order Hymenoptera; family Trichogrammatidae; genus Trichogramma; species Trichogramma evanescens. Next base: position 47,600 of record CACVKI010144315.1, read on the forward strand.
TCGAGGCGGCGCGCACGTGCAAATCAGGTGGATAATTGGAAATAACGATCTTCGATCTTACTCGCCGTCGTTGACGTTGACGTTACTAATTGCCGATTCTCCCCGCTGCGACTGCGGCTAATGTCTAGCTTATTATAAGTACAGAGAGAAAGAAAGATCGAGAGACTACAATGAATAATGTAACGTAAGGCGCAAGTGTCAAAAGGTGTGCTGCTCTCTGACTAATGATGATTTCGTATTTTCACGCTCTCGCGAGCCGTACGCGAGGATTATTAAGTATACAGCGCACAGCGAGCTGCATTGTTTTCATAGACTTTCGTCTTCCAACTTTTAATACTTTTTGTTGTACACCGCTGCTTCTATCGCTATTTCTTCGAATTGCCTTAGTAGTATAGCGCAATTATTAATGAGTTTCGCGCGCGATGACGCGATTCGCGTGCATTTTCATTAAACGAGAGCGCCGTGCGGCTACGTTATATTTAAATGGATCGTCGCGGCCTTTATTAGTAGTGCCGAGCTTTTTTCTTCATTGTCCAATACAACTGCGGTAGCCACGCTCGAGTTTGATTACTAGTTTCGAACAATAACGAGCGTTGATTATTGGTAAAGTATATGACTAGAAAACGCTTGGTCGATAGAGAGATTAAAAATTATCGCAGCTCCCGCGCGGATGAGTCTCAGCTTTTGTGCAAAATGTGTCATCCGCATCGTATATCCACAAGTTTTGTATGCACATTTTTCAGCACTGGAAAACGAGAGACACGTGTATGCATATGGGTCATATCACAAAAGAATTGATGGTTCAAAAAATGGAATTGAAACAAAGTATGTACTCTTGAAGAGTACATTGAAAAATGAAAATCCTGGAAATTTCAGCCCTCTAGGTCCATCCCTCTTGGATTTTCAGGGTCTCAAAGTTGGAATATGATTTTTCAAATTTTATTCTGCTTTTCAAGGGTGAATATGAAAAAATTGCTGAAACATGATTTTTGATGTAAAATTTGATGAGGATTTTAAATTTGATGGCAAAAATCATATTCTGAACCTACAAATCCCTAAACTTCTAAACTTGAGTGTCATGGCCAAAAATAAACATGTTCGTCTCCAGCGATGTAAAAACATGTAAAATTCATAAAAAAACTATGTTTTTAGGTCTTTCGACAGCTGAAGAATCTGTTCTGATTTTCAACCGATGACCAAAATTTATCAGAAGTTGTATTTTGATGTATCGATGAACATATTACAATATTGGCCATATCGCTGGATACGAACATGTTTATTTTTGTCCATGACACTCAAGTTTAGAAGTTTAGGGATTTGGAGGTTCAGAATATGATTTTTGACATCAAATTTAAAATCCTCATCAAATTTTACATCAAAAATAATGTTTCAACAATTTTTTCATATTCACCCTTGAGAAGCAGAATAAAATTTGAAAAATCATATTCCAACTTTGAGACCCTGGAAATCCAAGAGGGATGGACCTAGAGGGCTGAAATTTTCAGGATTTTCATTTTTCAATGTACTCTTCAAGAGTACATACTTTGTTTCAATTCCATTTTTTGAACCATCAACTTTTTTGTGATATGACCCATATAATAAAGTAGCGGTCAGCTGTTTTTGACGGTGTACAGCGTGTATAAGTATAAGGCGCACGCTGCAGATCGATACAATCGATGCGCGGCTATACGTGCGTTACGTAAGATAATTCCGCGCAAACGACCGACCGACCGAATGTCCCGAGGCTATAGGTACGTACGTTATGTACGTAAGCGCGTGTCGACTCGCGAAGAGGTAAAAAAAGGAGAAAAAAGAAAAATAATATCATTGCCAAGGCGTAACGAAATTTCAACGCGCTCAACTTATGAAGCTATACATAAAGGCGCGCGTGGGTGTTTATAAGTTTCGAGAAACTTATTCAGCTTACGCGCCGCCTTATTGTTTTAGCTGCGGCCGATGTATATCTTATATTATACGAGTTTTGCTTCTTGTACTACTAACACTACTACTATTCGGGGTCTAAACGATCGGCCAAGAAAAATATTAAATATAAAATCAACGGTTAGAGAGGTAGCATAGAGCTTTTTACAAATATAATGTTTATATACCGTGGGTATACATTGCAAAAGTATACACTTTGCGGACTGTAATTGTGTTATTTTTTGGGCATTGACTCGCTCTCGATCTCGCTCTCTCTCAAAGGCTTGACCATTGGCAAAAGTAAAGAGACCACTTGACATCCTTACTGAAAGCCTCAAAAGATGACATTTTTGTTCGGTAGCTTTCAATACTTCTGTAGATTAACACGCTCCGTAAAATGAGTACGATTTTCATTGTCAAAAGAGCGTGTAAATCGTATCGAGGGGGTTAAGCCGAGGACAATCTAAATTCGCTATATATCGGATTTAATCAGAGAGGACTTTGGTGAAAAAAAATCACTTGGCGTGTATGTAAAGCGAGGCAGCGAGTACATAGTATACACACACGTATGCACGGAGAGCGAGAAATTCAAAAGATCTGCAAGGCTATGTAGACGGCAAATAGAGACCACCTGGACTGGCTTGTATACATTATACGCGCGTGTGTGTGTTGGTGCGTGTGTGTATGCAGTTTCAGTTTGCCTGGTATACATCCATACATGTGTGTGGAGGCGGTTTGAAAATATATATACACACACCGAACATTGGCGCAGGCGCGGCCGAACAAAGGAAGCAACAGACGAAGACGAAGAAGAAGACGGAGACGAGGGAGAAGAAGGAGAAGTATATATAGCGAGGCAGAAGAAGAAGAAGAAGAGAAGGGTCCCAGCTGGTCCACTTCTTTGGCTCAGCATTGTCTGCAAAGCCTCCTCTTACTCGATCATTTCTCCGTCTCTCTCATTCGCCTCCTTCGCGAACTGCAGAACACGGGGCTACACGAAGGTTTTAATACTAATCTGGATCGATTCTTCTCTCTCTCTCTCATTCTGCGGCCTCTCGTATCTTCCTTTAACTCTCCGCATTACTCGGAGTGGAGAGAATTGCGAGCTCTCTCTCTCTCTCTCTCTCTCTCTCTCTCTCTCAGGGACTCCACTCTCTTATATACGAACTGCAGCACAGAGCTCCAGAAGATTGAGAACGACTCCGGAGTACGTATTATCGCGTACATATATAGTTTTCAATTTTTGCGCGAGGGAGCTCTCGAGCTGATTCTTCTTTTTTTTCTTTTTTACGGCGTGTTTAACGATATATTCCCGCGGGTAATTTCCTTTGGCACTCTCCACTTCTCTCGCTCCGGCCCCTCTTTCTTTTTTTTTTCGCAGCGAGATAATTACTCGGCGCACGCGGGCCATGTTTCGGCCGGTACCGTTACCGATTATTGTTGCAATGTGTATATAAATACAGCATCGATTTGCCCGGACTTTGTGAGATACGCGCGCGAGTATATAACGCTCCCCGGGGGTCGATTAATTTCGGAGCACCGGCAATCGCGCACCGCGCCAAAAATTGATCATTTTTCACGCCGGCAATCATGCGGCAGCAGCAACGCCAAGTATAGAGGCGTCGGTGGCAGCTCGGATCAGCTCAGCAGCAGCAACGTATCCTGGAAGTTAAATACCCTATATGAGAAAATTTAGACGCTGGTCTTAGCTAATGCAATAATCTAAGCCATCAATCTTAATCTTTCGCGTCGCGAGGCACTAAAGCTTATACTTTGTGAATTCGGTAGATTTTTAAAAGCACATAAATATATTTAGCTTTTGGGCAAGGAACATAATACGTGCGACGCAGCAGCAGCAGCGGCAGCCGACCCACTTGGAAAAACGTGTCCGTATATTATACATTATATTGCGCACCGTGTGTGTATGGGTAGAGTACCTCTTTCACTGCTTCACTGCTTCACGTGTACACGCACGCACGCACACACAAAAGGTCTCGAATATCCTCGAAAGCGTAAAATTTTAAAAAGATGGACCGTCAAACTATACCCGAGGTCTGTGCTGCTGCTCTCCAGCCGCCTCTGTATAGCTCCATTCAAACGTTACATACAATATAATAATAAATATACGCTAGTGTACATTGTGTCATTTTCTTTAACTTCGCCATTAGCCTGGTACATAGCCGTGCAGTATAGAGAGGCTCTAAATGTATAATATGTAGTGCGTGCAGGCGCTCCAAGCATGACTATACAGGTACTCTATGCCCGCGTCGTAATGTGTAATATTTTGGAAGCGCCCTGAAAAGCATCCGGGAGGCAGGCCACAGTATAGTAGGGCCACTTTTATACTACACACACACATACATATATTTTTTCGACTCTCTTTCGTTCTCTCGTTCTGATCGCATGCGTTGCCAACTGTGTTGTAGCATTCGCGAGCTATGTTTTTTTCGATGCGCTCTCGGTCGGCCGGCATACCTGTGTGTGCTGCTGCTGCTGCAGGAGGACGATTCCGAGCTACCTATTTCGCTCCGGGGGCCATACACGAAGCTAAGGCCCTTTCGTGTTTGTACGGCACGCATTCGTATACGAGCTAAACTGCGCGCATATAAAAGTCCGCGAAGTGGGGTTAATTGACAGAGTTTTTAGAAAATTACGACGCGGTGGCGGCTGCCGATTCTCTTATATAAAAGTAGCCGCGCACGGTCGGCGATTCTCTCTTTCTCTGTCGAAGCTCAGCTTCTCGTTTGTATTCTTTCTTTTTTTGCTTTTCTTTTCGTTTTGCTTTTTATCAATTAACCAAAGTAAATATCGTATACAAGCACACGATGACTGTGCCGGTGCGCGCAATTCGTGCAGAGCTGACCTCACAACGTTTTCGATCTTTTCTCGCTCTCTCTCTCTCTTTGCTTAGCTCACGAAAATTGTTCGTGCGTTGTATTAAGGTCTGTTTGAGTCGATGCCGCCATCGAGGTGCTGTGCGGTGATTATACTCATGGTGGTGGTGTCTAACTATTTGCTGACTCGTTTGCTTCGCGTCCATATCCATCCATCCATTCATCATATATAAATATTAGCTGGTATAAGCACGCCGCGACTACATGTTGTATCGCTATGTTTATTCGAGTGAATGAACTTTATTTTACGATTGAAAATCAATTGATTACATTTAAAAGCTCGTGATGTGTAACAGCAGCAGCAGCAGCAGCGGCAGAAGCAACAATGAGCGATAAGGCAGGTCGTTATATTATTCCAGGAGCGATGAAACTTTCTCTGTCTGCCGTTGCTGACTGTGCAACGCAGCAGCTGAAAAGCCTTTTTTATAAGCATTATTATCGCCAAAGTCGACAAAAATCGCGGATGCCGCGCGGCAAAGAACGTCGGAGTCAGAGTCGGAGTCGTCGTTGTCCCGCGTGACCGGACTCGCCGATGAGTAATCGATTCCTATTGTTATTCGAGCTCGTTCGCGGCAGCGCTGCACATTTGTAGCATTATATTCCACGAAAAATCCGCAAGCGCAGTTCCACTCACACACACACACACACACACACACACACACACACACACATCAACTAACATGCAGCATATATAAGCTACTTTAACATTTTGCATTATTATAAGGTATGCATCTCACGCGGCCGTGCAAGTCGGAATATATTTTCTGCTTTTCGAGGTATACAGTGGCGCGCGTACATTATAGCTGCCGGTAAATCGCCGATTCTTTCCTCGCATGATTCATTGGCTCTCTGGCCTGTGGGATACACGCGCATTATAAGCATAAAGGACACGAAAATCGGGAGAGATTTTTATACGTGTATACGAAGCAAGTCGGCCGTAAAACTAGTCGGATTAACGACTCCCTTTTATACGCACGCTGCGCTCGTCCTTGTCATCGACGAAACTCTTCTCTCTCTCTCTCTCTACGCCGTCGTCGTGGAGCTTCGTTCGCCGCCGCGCGGCAACATCAGCTTATATACCTACATATTCTTTTTATTTTCCCTTTTATACGTGCGCGTCTGTATCTGCGTCTGTCTGCGCGTGTATCCCAAGGACATTATACGTATATACGCACACGCATTTCCCTAATTGACATTGCTGCGCTGCTGCTGCTCTCTCTCGAGAGAGCCTAGCTTATATAGCCGCAGCTCTGCACGACTACTTTACATGCATTTCCGATTACCTTCGATCTATCGGCGTGCGCACACGCGGATTCCTTCGGATCTTTTTATCGCGGACGACTCGCGCGCGGCTCGGACAAAAATGTTATTGACGATCGCATCGTGAGCTCGCGGCAGCGCGGGCTTGCGAACTTGGACGAAAAATTAGCGACCGCTAACAACGCGAAATTTAGCCCGTCCACATTGCTTCGCGCGGCCTACATGAGTTATTTATATGAAAAAAAAAAAAAAAAAGAACGAGGTAAGGCGTACAGGTAGGCTAAGTCGTGGCTCGCAGGTATGCACGCACCGGAGTCCGACCGATAACGCCGCCGCGCCGAGCTAAATAGCATGGCCATACATACACTAACAGACACACACACAGACTCACGTGCCCAGCGGAACGTAGTGATAAGGCGCGCGCGCGCGCTCCGTAAAATATTTACCTCTCGCGGCGCGTTAATTTCTCTCCGTCTGTCTGTTACATTTTTTTTTCTTTCTTTCTTTTCGTTTGTTTGACTAGAGCGATCGGCATTACACATGATTTATCAGCCTAATAAAAGCTCGATTATTCGACGTAGAGAGAAAACATATGTTCCGGCCTAGTGGTAGTACAGGAGCTGCCGATCCAATACGGTCCCGCGATAATCGGGGAGGAACGAAAGAGAGAGAAAAAAGAATTGATTTTCACATCCATCGGATTTTCTCCTGCTGCGCGTCTTGCTCGGCCAATATTATACGTATGTAATAATGTAGAGGTGGTTTGTACGTGTGTATGTGTGTAGCCATTCTGAAAAGGAGTTGCCTGGCTGCGATCGCGTTTCTACACACACACAAACGTACACACTTACACACGCATGTACATATACTCCACGCATTATTGCGAGTACGCTTACGTAGGTATAGCAGCTCTCTCGGGGCAGCAGCAGAGTGTAGTGCCGTAGCTCCTACTCCCCGGAGTCGGCGGCGGCGTTCCCCTTCTCGGTCTTTCGCGCTCCAAAGTCTATAGTCTCTTTCCATTCTCTTTCTCGAATCGGGCGCTCGCTCTCCGAACTCGGCGGCGATCTACAGTCAGTCTTGCCTCGACATCCGCGACGAGGGCCTCGCGTTAACGCCCGTCTACACATTATACAATATAAAAATAATCGCGCGCGCGCGTGGATTATAAACGTCTATTGCGCAGAGTGACGATAATTTCGCGCGTGTGTGTGTGTGTATAGTGGCGTCTCTCGCAACGGTGCACAGGTGCCGCCGCAATTAGTGCGAGTGCGATTGTGTGTTGTGCCGTGCATGTGTCACTACTATAGTGGTGTGTACGTGTATCGTTATTATCAAAGCATCGTCAAATATATAGTGCGACGCGAGCGAGTCAGAAAAATCGCCAGTCAGAGTTTTGCGCGTGTGTCGCCGCACTCGCATATTAATATTGCCTCGAGTTGAGAAGGTGAGCAAACGAAAGCCAACCGACAAAAAAATTCCTCGTGCTGTGTGTATGCGTACAGATCCTCGACGAAAGACCAGGCGAAAGAATTTCTTTTTATCGATTTTTATACTGCTCGCGCATACAATAATATGTTAATGACCGTCTCTCTGCCGGTATCATTAAAGAACGTTTAATTTCGATTTACCGCAGCCGCCGATGTTTTCACTTACATAGTTACGGCTGCTGCCGATTTTCGAGGAACAGGTCCTTCGAATTTTACGGCGATGGACATGCGTCCGAGCCAGAGAGTAGCGTTAATACACACAAACCTTTATAAGTTGATGATTGACGACGACGACGACGACTACTACTACTAAGCGTAAAGTTCGGTGAAGAGTGTACATATCCTAGTGTCGAAAAACGAGAGCTCGTTTAGAGAGGATCTTTCTCTCTCTCTCTTTCTCTCGTTCGTCGCGCGATGCTTTTTTCTCTCCACTCCAAAAGACGATTCATCCTCGTCATCATCCTTGCTTAACGTATCGCGCATAATATACATAAAATATCGAATCATCCTGCGACTCTCGAGAGCACGAGTATAGCAGAGGCCCACTCGGCTCCTCCTTGACTTTATTTATACTACTATCATAATTATTATTATTCCTCCATAAGGCCTATGCAAATTTTGTGAGCGAGCGAGCGGCACACGGATCGCTCACGGTTTATATAATCGATTCCCTCGATCGTTCTTTTCTACCTATGTAACGCAGCAATAGCAGCAGCAGCAGCTCGATGTAATGTACGCGTTCGAGCAGAGGCACACTCGAGACTCGACGATATATCGCAATTATCGAAACGTTTGCCAATCCATTATTCGATCCTCGTATATGTGTGTATATATTTTGTATATATACGATATAATATAGCTGAGGCAGCAGCAGCGGCAGCAGCTGCATGTGTGCAGTTTCAGAGTAAGGCACAGGCGCTGCCACTGCTGCACATCGGCACAAACGATCGCGCCCAATCGTAAAACACTCGGCTGCGTCGTGATTTACCTCTCCTCTCTCTCTCTCTCTCCACACAGTATATTACACCAATAATTACGGGTTACTCCCTTTCCTTCCTATTATATATATTAATTTCTTTCTTTCCTTTTTCGCGCTCACCTTGCCCCGGACGTTTATACATGTTATAGTACGTGTGCTCGTAGCTATGTGCTCGGCCGCTCATGCCGATAACGAGCTTTTTCACGCGAGCGCGCGCGCCACAAAGTCGAGTTTCTTTCTTTCTTGTACGATACCGATTTTCAGGGGAATTCGTGCGCGGGGCGCGCAAGAGAGAGAGAGAGGGACCAAACGCTGTACGTATATCGATTTTTCCGTACCGATCGCTATAAATGTATCGAACAAATGTTGTTTCTCTCCTACATTTATACGTACAATCTGCTCGATCGATGCGATAAGCGATACATATAATACAGCAATACCAAGAGAGAAAGAAAGAAGCAAAGTTATCGTATCAGGGCTTATATATCGCGGCCGCACATTTATATCTCTTACGTCGAACAATAAATACACTTATATATATCGCGATGCGCCTTTTTTTTTCGTATAATCCCCCGACACGTTAAAACCTGCTCATTAATCTTTCCGCCCTTACGTATAGGATAGTAGGTACACCCGGTTCGCTCGAAAATTCTACGTATAAAAATGCGCGCCCATCGATTAGCTCCCCTTTGTGTATTTCCTCGATGTAATGTATTATAATGTTACAATAAAGGGACGCACGAACGAACGCACGCGCGAAATCGAACGTGGCTGGTACTGGGCCCGACTCCCCGATTAACCTCATTAAGTCCTTTGGATGCACTTCCTGTGCCCAGCTCAGCTCGCTCGCGCGCAACTGTTGTCCGACGGAGCTCTGGTTACTCGCGGCTGCTCTCTTCTTTCTCTCTCTTTGCTATTTTTCGAATGCTATATATCTGCTTTCAATCGCGCCAATCGATCGCACAAAATCAACGAGGGAATCTCGCTTCCTGTCTTGTTGTTGTTGTTGTCGTCGTCGTCGACGTCGTTTATTTTTTTTCTGTCGCGTCGTGGGCGTCGCGCACATTATAGTAATTCGATATCGCTTTCCCATTCTTGATCGATCGCTCAATATACAGAGAGCCTTTGATTTGCCCATCGCTCATCGAAACCACGGGTGAACTGCTAAAAGAGAGTAAAGAATATTGTTCGACGCGTATAAAGCCCTGTTTTGTGTATACGCATTTTGGCGATCGTACGTCGCTAATTGAGCGAAAACAAAGGCCTCGCTTATTAACGAGCTTATAACGAGAAAGGCTCGACAAAAGCGGCCTTTTTATTTAAAGAAAGATCGATAATTGCGATTAATACGCTCGACTATACGCTTGTAAAGCAATAACAATTATAATATGTAATTAATAAGAATGGATGTACCGTTAAAGCGATACAGACGCGTCTAATGAAAAATATTCTAAAAGTGTACACGTCAAAAATTTATAAATACATCAAAAAGGCAGAGACCAGCAGTAGCTTGGCGTTTGTAATAACGGGCTTCGGTAGTAGGCACGCACGGACGATATTGCTCACGCATTCCTGTGCCTCGAGTACTTTACGCACACACACACATCGATATATAATGCATATAATAGTAATTTTAAGTGGATCGCGTGTGCAGGCCGATCGACTTACGTCACACTCACACACGTCGATGCGGATCGTCGGTTAAATTACGCGTGAAAATTAAACCCTCTTTTCTCGTTTCTGGTTGCAGAGAGAGACGATTAAACCAGCCGCACGATGAAGGCAGCTCTGCTGCTGTGCTTTATGCTGGCGTCCGTGTCGGCCTCGAGTCTGCCGCCGCCGTCGAGCACGCACGATGATACACCCACGTCCACGAGCAAACCGTCGACCACGGCCAGGAGCCGACCGAACGATTTGGCCGCGTCGCACGTCTACTACAAGGCCAAGACGCTGACCGGCAGCACCGACTCGGAGCTCTCGGCCATGCTCAGCGTCGACTCCAAGGAGCTGCTCGTCGACAGGCTGCCCTCCGGCGACGAGGAGACCAATAACGAAAAGGTCAGCATACTCGCTTGCTTATACTTGCCTCTTGTAAACCGTGCATGTAAAATCTCGCGTCTATACGGTTGAGTTTGATTAAGCTGTTATATTCGCGAGAGATGTGAAAGTTCGCGACGAGACTAAGAGAGAGAGAGAGAGAAAGAGCTCGTTAAATCAAGTGTGCGCTGTAAGCCATACAAGCAGTAAGCACGACGTTGTAGTGTAGTGGATTCTAATTAAAAAATTACAATTGCGCGCGTGTCTTGTATCTCGCGCTGAAAATCTTTACACGCGAACCGTACCAGTACGTATACGAGTCCGTTTTCATAGATAAGCATCCGAACAAATTTCCAACGCTTTGCTCGCTAAGCTTGCGTGACGAATCATCTGATATTTTTTTTTTTTTTTTAACGTTATAAATATTTTACAGTTGGTCCAAGAGGAGCTCGCCAAGGCCATCAAGGCTCAAGCCTCGAAGAAGACTCTCCGACCGATTTCACCCAGTAAAGTCAGTCCGAAGCCTTCGGTCAGCAAGGGTCTCTACGACACCGGCGACATGGTCTTCAACGACGAGATCGACGCCGGTGACAAAGACGACGACGAAGACGTTTACGAGGACGACGACGATGACGACGATGACGAGGATGACGACGACGACGAAGACGATGATGAAGACGACGACGACGACGACATCATCGACGACGAGGAAGTCATGACCGGTTGTCCGGATTATTGTCGCTGCGCCGGACAGTACCCTGCGGCTACGACCGCCAGGTAATTAATTATTGTTCGGAGCTATACACGACGTTTTTTTTTTCTTATCGATCAAATATTGACACGAATAATTCAAATAGCTGCTGCCACGATAATAAACTCTCGGTATTTGGAACGTCTTATCGTACTCTTGTTTTTTTTTTTTTTTTACGAGTCTGTATACGCGTATCGACGAACGCTCCGTGTGGCGCCAATAAACTCTAGAACAAAACACCCACACACATATTTACTTTACGTAATTTTTTTATTTTTTCTATGTCACCGTATCAACAGATGCCGCAAGCTTCAAGACGACCAGAGCTTCGGCTCCGGAATCGCCCATCTGAAGATCGAGAACGCCGGCAACATTCGTCTCGGGGCCTACGCCCTTCGCCGTCTGGGTCTGCGCCAGATCGAGTCGATCAGCATCGTCGACACCAAAATCGTCGAGCTCGATCGCACCGCATTCGACGGTCTGGGCGAGCTATTCGTCGTAAATCTGACCAACAACGGCCTGACCTACGTCCACCCCGACACTTTCCAAAACAATTCGCAGCTCAGTCTGCTCACCATCGCCGGCAATCCGCTGTTCAGTGAGCGTCATCGCAACAAGGGCGCTTTCGTCAACAGCAAAGATTATCTTCTGGACGCCCCCAGCGTCACCGAGCTCGACTTTTCCGAGAATCAGTTGACTCGTCTGCCCAAGCGCGCCTTCGCCAAGATGACCAATCTGGCCTACATCAATCTCAAGAACAATCGCCTCGAGAACTTGGACAAGGATCTGTTCGCGCCTCTGGACCAGCTCGTCGAACTCGACTTGTCGCACAACTCGCTCTCGCAGCTGCCGGCCTCTCTCTTCAAGGACAAAAATCTCCTGACCCTGCGCATATCCGGCAACGCTCTCAGAAGCTTAAAATCGATCAAGGCCGCAAAACTCGTCACCCTGGACGCTTCGGCCAATCGCCTCGACTCCATCGCCAAGGAGGATCTCGCCGGTGTGCCGTCGCTCGAGCAGCTCTACCTCCGTGCCAACAATCTCAAGAGCATCCACGAGCACGCCTTCTCGGATCTCGATCAACTCACCTATCTCGACCTGACCAACAACAATCTGGGTGTGCTCTACGAGCATCACTTCCGCGCCAACTCGCGACTTCAGGTACTTCTGCTGAGCGACAATCCCGAGCTCAAGAGTCTGCCCATCTTCCGTACCAATGCCCAGGAATTCGAGAGATACAGGTACAATTTCTCCTATATTATTTTTAGCTTTTCTTTGATTTGGTTGTGGTGACCACAATTAGATAAGCGCTTTACGAATCTTGTCGAGGAATTTTCTACTATCCTCGAAAGATCCGTGGAGAGAATCCGTAGATTTTCTCCAAGCTTACTAATGTGATGAAGCTATTAGATAGCTTGGCTAGTGTTATTACAGTAGCTTGACGATTTTGATTGTGGGAATTGAAGCGACGCTTAGCGGCCGATCGGCGTACCAATAATAATAATAATAATAATAATCAAAATTTATTTTCCTCACGACAGCATCTACCGCTTCGAGTGCGAGAACTGCGGTCTCACCTACATCGAGCCGGGCACTTTCGACGCCATGGCCGCCATGACCCGTCTTAATCTCGCCCACAACAAGCTCACCGGTCTGCCCATCGGCCTTCTCCGCTCGCTCTCGGCCCTGCGCGAGCTCGACCTCTCGACGAATCGCCTCGAGAAGCTCGAGGACGCCACCTTCGAGGGCGCCACCTCGCTCACCAAGCTCTCCATCGCCACCAACCCCTTCCACACTGGACTGCGAGTCATTCCCTTCTTGAAGACACCCAACCTGATGAAGCTCGACGCCAGCTTCTGCGGCATGACCCGCATCTGGAGCGAGACCCGCAGGCCCGTCAAGAGCCTCAAGTTCCTCTCGGTGCACGGCAATCGTCTGACTCGCGTCACCGTCGAGGAGCTGCGCGTCATGCCGAATCTCTCCGGCCTCGATCTGTCGAGGAATCCGCTGAGATGCGACGAGGATTTGAGCGCCGCCGTGCAGTGGCTCAGCGACAACAACGTTACCCCCAGCGAGTCGACTCGCTCGCTCAGCTCGAAGCGCGACAGCGACGACTACGACAGTCAGCCCGCCGAGCAGTTCAACCAGTGGAGCGATCTGGCCAAGAAGCGCTGCGACTCCTGGGAGGGTGGCCCACCCCCCTCGAGGAGCCAGCCTATGAAGCCCATCAAGGTGTCCAAGGCCAAAAAGGTCCAACTGCCGTCGCAGCAGTCGTCCACCAAGGCTCCTCAGGACAGTCTTGAGTTTACCATTGGTGGTGGACCTGCCTTCAAGTTCGACTTTGGTCGCGTCGACCCGAGCCGCGAGGTAACTATCGAAGCTTTTCACCTTTAATATAATATATGTGACAAATGTTTTCATTCGTTATTTCTCCTCCCAACAGTCCACGTGGGGCAACAGCATGAACGACGAGATCGACGCCGCCTGGGACAGCCAGGACAAGGACGAGTACGACCAGATCAGCTCGGTGAGCGAGGACAACGACTGGTACCGCGACATGATCTGGCAGGTGGCCGTCTTGTTCGGCGCCCTGACCGTCGCCCTGCTCGTCGTCCAGCTGGCTCTCTGCCTGTGGAAGCGTCGCGGCGGCAGCAGTCGCGGTCCGGTGCTGCGCTCGTCCATGATACTGAGACCCGGCATGATGGACACGAAGAACTGCGGCCTCGTGTACAAGCCACTCGAGGAGAAGATCGCCAGCACGCCGACGCACCATCACGCCGCCCCCAAGAGGCACAACTTCTACTCCAGCAGCACGTTCCATTACGATAAAATCGTGCCCGAGAGCGTGTAAATCCCGGATCGATGATTTTTCTTTCAATCAAGGGTGTTGAAATTGCCTAGGATTTTCAGTCAATTTTTAGAAAGAAGAGAGATATCGCGTATAAATTGAACAACTTGTGTGAACTGCGATAAAAATAATGTCAAGCGGAGAAAAAAAAAGATGTTTCGAAGAGGAAAAAAAAGATAGTCTTGATATAATAAGTAAGCTCGTTCTGACAATAAAATTTATACTATATACTTGTAGCCATATGTACAGCTTGTGCATTTAAGTCTGCACACCCTCAAAAATACACAAAATATTTTTGTATGGAAACGTGTGCTGGAAAAAAAAGAAAGGGAAATTATCGAAGTGCAACTGCAAAAATTATTTTTTCGAAGAAATTTTTTTGGCGATCCAAGTGGAGAGCAGCAAAAAAAGAGAAAAAAAATAATGTTTTTATTATTATTGTTTTACGTTAGTGTAAGTCAAAATGTTTTACTGTACTTAAAGAGAAAAAAGCAGGGAAAAAAACAAGAAAAAAAGATTTATACTTTAAAGCCAACGAACACAAAAACTGGAAGATATTTAGTCTGAAAGTCTTCTGTTATTGTAACACCTTTCGAAAAAGAAATTCAGGTTAAAAATTTTCCATAAGTAAGTGTTTCATACTTACGAGAAATTCCATTTTGCTTTAATATGTGTTTACATAATGTTCAAGTGGACCAATATACTTATCCCGATACGAAATCGTCAACAAGCGGATAACATTTTTTAAATTGTTGATTGAATGTATTGTCGTTGATCAAATTGTCAATTTATTCAATTTTTAGAGTAATGTTTATTGACATTCACTCACGAAAATTAATGTTTTATCGATATAAATGTCCATCGCTGTAAACTCCAAATTCGTAGGAAAATGTCAGACATTTTTCTTAATTATTTTTATTATTTCTTCTTTTTTAAAGTAAAACTTGTATCATATTATTTAAGTAATCGTGGAAATATAGTCCTTGGCGGGATGACAATCATGAATGAAATTTTTCAATATCAATCATCCACTGTGCCAAAGTATAAAAAAAAGATAATCACGAGTCCGAAGCACAAAAATCAACAAGACGCATAATTGGTTTGATGAAAGGAAGAATGAAAATTTATATAAAATCATGTTAATTTATTGTAATGTATAAAGCGCCAGAAAAGAAAAAAAATCGAATCTAATAGCTAAGCGAGTTAGTGGCCGAATAAAAAATTTATATTCAATTGTGAGGCTAATTGTTTCCTTAAAAAGAAGACGCAATTAGACGCACAAGTAAAATACTTAACTATAATAAGCGTTCGTAAAGACGCTCCCCGCTCTGTAAATAATATACCCATTTTAAAGTTTTAATAAAATATTAATTTATCTATTACTATTATTAAACAACAACACTTGCTTTTTTTGTTTCTTTCTGCCTGTGCCAATATAATGATATAAACGACTTTAATACACTTATTTATACCGCAGTATTTGCTTTAATTTTTAACTTTTTTTTTCTTTAAATCATTTGTTAGCATACTCTTACTTTCGATAATTAAGTTATTGCGATTTTAGGCATTACAATTAATCTACTTTTATGAAAAATTTATTATTGTATATAACAGTGAGATGTATGGATTAAAAATAAATGTTTTTAAAAATTCGATCGATATTGCTTTCATTTAATCTAATTCCTGATATTTCATTTAGATTAATTGTTTTAATTATAATGTTATGGCTGCTAGAAATTTCATAAATACGTGTCACT
Organism: Trichogramma evanescens; assembly: GCA_902732785.1. Taxonomy (NCBI): domain Eukaryota; kingdom Metazoa; phylum Arthropoda; class Insecta; order Hymenoptera; family Trichogrammatidae; genus Trichogramma; species Trichogramma evanescens. The sequence continues at coordinate 63,533 of CACVKI010144315.1, forward strand.
ATGATTATCAGTTTTGAAAAGCGAACGTAATTGTTATCTATTTATTGATTTTTCTCGAGCGAAGAATTTTCCTAATGATTCGATTGATATTTATGATCAATTTTTAATTACACACGTGTCAATACTGTACAATTACTTCCGACTCTTTTGACAAATACGACTTTCTGTCTATCTTTCGATCTTTCTAGCAAATTAGCGTTGCGTACTTGTTTTCGCCAACTGTGAACTCTTTATTTGGAGACTAAAGTTCCGGCTATAGAATAATCAATTAGTTTCGACAATGGAAGCCATTCACGAGGAAAAAAAGTTTCGTGGCTATTCTTGGAAAATTATAGTTTAAGAAAAGAAAAGAAATTTAAATAATCAATTTTAACAAAGACGCTTTAATATTCTTAAAAAAATCATTAAAATATTACCGCAAAGCCTTGACATATGGGGCAACAACTGCACTGTACGTTCAGTTACAATATATGCACGGCTCAGTTTGTAAGTAAATGCCAAAGTGATAGCAGTACAAAATGCAGAATATATCGTCGCTTCTGTTCACGAAACGCATCAAGGTGCGAGAGAAAAATATGAAATCTATGGGTTGTTGGGTGCCTTCCGGAACTTTTGTCTTCGAATATCTTCGTGTGAATGAAAAACTCTACAGATATAATTTTTTATGGCCGGATCAAAGCACAACGTTGAAGTTTTTCGGCCGGTCGTTGTTTATGCTGAGCCTGCTGACTTATCAGATACCACAGGTAAACAGCGACCCGAGTAAATGTTTATTTATTTACTAAACATTAATGGAATTTTTCCCCAGTTTATGCATTCAGCGATTAATTATCAGCAACAGAAAATAACCATTCATTCGGCCATAGAAAATTTATTGGGCACCTTTTTAACCTTTAACTTATTCACAAGATATGTTTTACACATGCAGCATCAAGATACAGTATAAAAATATGTTTTTCTACTTTCTTCCGATCCAAAAATTTGACCTAACTCGCAGCTATCTTTTTTTCTAGTTCAAATATATTCACGTTGTTCTCACCAAACATTTGAGCGACTGCGACAATTACGAAGAAAAACTTGTAATGGAAAGAATATTCTCATCGAAGACCAGGCATCTTCAGAAAATCATGAGTAAAAAATTGGATTATTTTGCAGGGAAACAAAATTTTTTTTCTTCAACAAAATTACACACACACACCTTTTACAGTTTTCTTCTGGACACTTCTCACGGTATTTATCTTCCTGTCAGCGCCTATTCCTGCTTTGATAAACGCCATCACCAGTGAGTTTTAAAAGCCTACTTTTATGCGAATTAATAAATTAAATTCAGACATAATATATTCAAAGTATAGTGTAACGTGCAAAATACAATATATATTGTATGAAATTACTACACGCGCGGTCAGCAGTTTTCATATTTATTTCGGAGGCCAAATTGCGAAAATTCAATTCGAAATACTGAGTTAGAACAATATTTTTCTAGAAAACCAAAGTCCACATTTATTTATATTGCCGCGTGCCCATCGCTAAGCAACGTCGCTTTAGACGATACTTCTTTTTTCAATGAAAACCATATTGTTAAAAATTAATCATTCTTGCAATCCTGAAATCGAGTTCGGAAAGCTATGCTTTGAAAACCGAATGTTTATTTCGCCATTAAGGGTCAGCTGCATGATCGTATTAATTTGAAATTATAAAATAATTATAAAATGCGACGACTGATTCTTTCGTAGAGAAAGAAACACTGACGAAACAGCTGTGCTTCCCCGCCGAGTACTTCGTCGACTTTGACTCGTACTTCTGGCTGCTGTATATCCACCAACTGATCTGCATATTCTTCCAATGCCTGACGGCCAATGCCTTCGACATAACTTACGCGAATAACGCGCACTACATAGCAGCCATGTTCGGCGTGATCAGGTAATTCATTGGCCCATAAACTCCGCGATATACAGTTATATGATAAAATTTCGTGAAAAAAATCTATCGACTTTCTCCTTTTTTTTCTCGGTCTCGCTCGCAAATGTGTGCGGGCTAAATAGCTATCGATTGGATCGATTGAATCGATTCACGAGGAATCCTCAGCTGACGAATCGACAGAGAGACGAGTACATCGGCCGAGAGCTACTGGAAATCATCGACAAACATAATCGAGTGATCGAGTTAAGCGCGATATGCATAATATGACCAAAAAATTAACGAATGCTCAAGTCGCCTGAGAGATTACAATAATCGATCTTTCTCGATGCACAGCGTGACAACGAAAATCAACCGCGCCTACGCGCCCATGAAGATGTTCTCGCTGATGGCCATGCTGATGCTCATCGGCGAGGTGGGTTTCATGCTGGCCATCGACTTCGGCAACGTCATGATCCACATGCGCTTCTTCATTACCCTGGTCGGACTCTTGATCTACCTGCGCTTCATCTGCTGGCCCGGCCAGACCCTCATCGACGCCAGCTTGTCCGTTTTTTATTCCAGGTGTATAATCTTTACCTCACGATAGGGCAAACCCGCTAGTATCTGATCACTTTTATTCAAGTCGTATTTGAGTCGTTCACTATCAAATTATTGTATTGAACGCGTCAACAAAGTAAATATCATAAAAATGATTAAAATATATTGCGTTGAAATGTACTCGGCTACTAAAAAACTTTAATTTTCAGAGCGTTACCGCTACTTCAACTAGATTTTTCGATGATTAAAGTTTTAATTGAATCTTTTTAACGAATGTTGATAGATTCCAATGTTTTCAAAAAATTGTCATTGTTTTTTAGATAAATGAATTCGTTTTATAAATTTGTGCAAAAAAAACAGTCGGATACCAGTAGGTTTACCCTTATATGCGTCATTATTAAATATTTAAGCTTCCGGAGAGCTTTACTCTCGGTTAACGCGTGGCTTGACAAAAAAAGTAAATTATTTAACGTAACCGCAAGAAAACATGTTTTTTTCTACTCGCAGCTACATGAACGACTGGTACCTGTTCTCGCCGAGGCTGCGCTACCTGGTGCGAGGCATAATGTGGCGAGCCTCGAAGCCCTGCGTCATCACCGCGGGTCCCTTCGCCGTCATCAGTTCCGAGACCTTCTATTGGGTGAGACTTTAAAACATATTGATTTTCTATAGTCTTCTATAGAGAGATAAGAAAAAAATAATAATAATCGTTATCGATTATCGCCTCTCGGCATATGTGTGTATCGCGTCGCTGATCGTCGTCAAGGTCATTAAATCCTCGTACTCGTACATGTCGTTCCTCATGAAAATGGACGGTGAGAGCTTGTATTAATAAAACATTACACGTGGGCCGCTGCCGTTGGATCCACTGCTCGTCGTACGATCCAGCCCATGTGACAGCCATAAAGGTGGGTCTCGCACATCCAGCTGTAATATAATTTTCTAATCTTATACGCGTGTGAAAAACGTGAGAGTATATAGTATAGAGATGGTTTGGAAATTTACCGCTTCGCGCCGACGCACTGGAGGCTTGTCAGTCCGCGCGATGCATACGTGTTTAGCGGCACACATGCACAGTCACGAGCGGGGATCACATAGACACGAACAGGCAACACACGATCAGCCGCGACAAACGTGACCACGAGACTTGCGTGCGCAGCTCGACGAACGAATGATTTTGTGTGCCCCCCTCCTAAGTCTCGACCAAGCCAACTCTAATATCGCCTCGCCGTTTGCCCTTCAAATGACACTGCTTCTGTGGTGAGCATAGCGAGCGGTTCTATCATTCCTCACAGACTCTAATGTAAGTATATACGGATTAGAGTTTTAGAAAAAGTCTATAACCGTCGTAGTTCTGTCTATTTTTTTGTTTTTCCATCGATCATCAGTGCTTACAATATCGCGAGTGTTTTCAGTTTTTCTATCATTTAACTGCAGTGCGCGTGTACGTGTGCGATTTTCTTCTTTTTTTTTATTCAACTCGACGCGGAAGTGCTCTGCCGGCCCGCAGAGAACGTTTTCTCCTTATTGTGCCAACTGACCCGTGGCATTTTAAACGAGCCCAGCGTCGGTTTCTATTTCTGCATTTGACGTCGTGTACGATTTAAATGCCTCGCCCTTTATAACCGACCGAATAACTGCTCCGAAGTTTTGAAAATTATCGCATTTCCAGAACGTTCGCACGTATAGTTCGTACGTGATTTTCGAGCATTGCGCAAACAACCGATACATCGCACCATCCTCGCCCCCTCGTGAATATTCTCACTATCGCGCGACGTGGATTAAAAAACCTGATTTCGTGAAGCCGGCTCGGCACGCGCGTCATTGAAGGTTATGTCTATGGGAGGCATGGATTTTTTCCCCTCTGCCTCGCGAACGTATTTTCGTGTCAATGAAAATTTTCACACACGGAAAACTCGTTCTCGCGCGCGTAGATGACGTAACGCGAGACTCGGTCGACTCGTGCATCTCTTTTCACACATTTATATACACGTATATCGCTCGCGATGCAACGTATACACATATAACGTGTACCACGAGACCTTCGCGCAAGAGAGAGATAGATAGATATGGACTGACTGTGCAGATGGTCTATCGATCGATCGTCGTGTGTGCATGTGTATGCGCGAAACATGGCGGAGGCCAGAGGGAGACGCGACGACGACGTGCTTTTCGGCGTGTGCACCAATAAGTTATTGGCAATAACACCTTATCATCTTGAGAGACGAATCTTCATTTCATTTTTGCAATCGCGTGCTTTAATAACGAACTTCAATGATCTCGAGTCGAAGAAATATTATAATTCATTCTCGAGAAGTATAAATCATCGGACTCGACTCGAGCAAGATTAAACGCATCTCGCTTGCACTCATACCCGCTAATTATAATTATCTCGCAGTGACGAAACATGGGTTGATCTGCCGACATCTCGTAATTTTGCACTATCAAAGTATATTATGCCGTTCTCGGTTTAATATGAGAGGAGAAAGTAAGAAAAAAATTCGTGACGTAATAATTTCGTGCGATTAACGGGTACTCTTGCCAATTTGCTTCATCTCAGCTGTGGCATTGACGAGGCATATAGGGGTCAGCAGTCATTCATTATATAGGCAGAGTTTGCATCGCTTTGACACAATCGAGACTATAACTGACTGTTTGCCACCACCTTGTCCAAATTAAACGACGAGTATTATTTTGAACGTCGGTCAAATCTCAGCCCGATTCAAGGCCACGCGGGTGGTCACCTGCGCGAAACGTCGACCTTGATCGCCCTCTAGTCTCGCTCTCAAACTTTTATCATCTATTCGCGTTCGTCTGACCGTTCGCTCCATCCCGCGCAGCTGTCAATTCACCCAAGTAGAATTAAGTAATGTACACAGATAAGATGACGAGTTTATCTAACGATTTTTATGTTTTTTTTTTATCAATTTCAGACTTAAACTCAAATCAACATGAGCAAAATCGGTATCAACGGATTCGGCCGCATCGGTCGCCTGGTGCTCCGCGCCTCGATCGAGAAGGGAGCCCAGGTCGTCGCCGTCAACGACCCCTTCATCGGTCTCGACTACATGGTCTACATGTTCAAATACGACTCCACCCACGGTCGCTTCAAGGGTGAGGTCAAGGCCGAGGGTGGCTGCCTCGTCGTCAACGGCAACAAGATCACCGTCTTCAACGAGCGTGACCCAAAGGCCATCCCATGGGCCAAGGCTGGTGCTGAATACGTCGTCGAATCCACCGGTGTCTTCACCACCATCGAGAAGGCTTCGGTAAGTCGAGCTTTTTTTGCCCTCCTCGCGATTGATAACGATCCAGCGCATTTTCGTTGCTTTGGTCGTCCCATCGAGGTGATCGATTTCCGAAAATGCGCTATAGTAATTTGCTGGGATAATTAGCTCACTTTAGTTTATACGATAGCTGTTGTGAGTCAGTCACCTATCTACAATTAAAAATCAAAATAAACAACTCGTCAAGTATCTTTATCAAAGTTTCAATTTTGATCAATGCTTTATTTTTGAATTGCAGGCTCATTTGGAAGGTGGTGCCAAGAAGGTCATCATCTCCGCTCCATCGGCCGACGCACCCATGTACGTGTGCGGTGTGAATCTCGACTCGTACGACCCAAGCCACAAAGTCGTGTCCAACGCCTCGTGCACGACCAACTGCTTGGCTCCCCTCGCCAAGGTCATCCACGACAACTTCGAGATCGTCGAGGGTCTCATGACCACCGTTCACGCCACCACAGCCACCCAGAAGACCGTCGACGGACCCTCTGGCAAGCTGTGGCGTGACGGACGTGGTGCCGGCCAGAACATCATCCCCGCCGCCACTGGCGCCGCCAAGGCCGTCGGCAAGGTCATCCCAGCCTTGAACGGCAAACTCACTGGTATGGCTTTCCGTGTGCCAGTCGCCAACGTGTCGGTCGTCGACTTGACCGTCCGTCTCGGCAAGCCAGCCACCTACGACGAGATCAAGGCCAAGGTCAAGGCCGCCGCCGAGGGACCCCTCGCCGGTATCTTGGGCTACACCGAGGAAGAGGTTGTCTCCTCCGACTTCATTGGTGACAATCACTCCAGCATTTTCGATGCCGCCGCCGGTATCCAGTTGAGCAACCAATTCGTCAAGCTCATCTCGTGGTACGACAACGAGTTCGGCTACTCATCCCGTGTCATCGACCTCATCAAATATATGCAATCCAAGGACTAAGCGCATTTTACAAAATCAGTCGCGTCAAGAGCTGGGAGTGGTTAGTATTTATATTTTATTATATCATTGCATTACTGAGCACTATTCTCTCATTTGTCATTTATCGATAGATGGCAGATAGATTAACGTGCCAGATTAATTTAATAAGTTAATTAGCCCATTTTAATGAATTTTTGTTAGCATGGGTCAGTCACTTACTTACATTCACATACTTGAATTTATTCATTATTCATACAAAAATTTAGTTCTGAAATTTAAAGACAACGTTTTTTTCTTTTGCAGTTGCGTTTTTGATCCAGGATCGTACTAAAGATAACAGACAATAGTTACGACAAGCAGCGTTGAGCTCTAACTATTCACGGCAACAGCGTTTATTTTTCGATCAAAATATTCTGTCTGCTTAATCGAAGAAAAAAAAAATCAGCTAAATTTTAGACATATGAAGTATTTTCAAAGTAGCGGTTTTAACACAGTGTTACTAATTCAAAATATATCCAAGAAAAATTAGAAAAGATGACACTGTGAATACATATTTTGAACTTAGAGACTGGCTCTCTAGGATGCTCATTTTAATTGCTGTTCACACAATATATACCAAGTACATTAGTGTTTTATTCCTTGGAGAAAATTGATCTTTCAATTTAGGCTTATCGTTTCGATGTTCAAAATATGTTCTAACAAGGAGCGATATTCGTTCTAATTTTGTTTACGCTGAATGTATGATTTTTAAAAAAAAATTACCGTTCAGTAAAATTGTCATTCTCTATTGAAAAAATTATATTGTAACTTTTTTTCAAATTATTTTTTCATTATAACGTTAACTACAATAAATGTTGTTATCGTCACAAAAATATGTGTTTTAAATAAATTTATTAAATCCCTATACACTATTCAAATATAAATTACATCAGTCTCTTTTAAGTTTACAACTAAATATATCACAATTCATCTGTGGATTTTTTGTTCTTCCTCTCTCTTCTATTCTTCGCGCTGGAAATGATCTCGTACGCCTGCTGAATGTCAAGGAATCTCTCTTGCGTCAGCTGACATTCTTCTGGCGTACCTTTACACTTGTCCGGGTGATTTTCCCTCGACAACTTTCTCCATGTGGAGGTGATTTGACTTTGCGAGGCCGTTAGCGACAAACCCAGTACCTAGTTTAAAATTTGAATTTGAGTGAAATCGTTTTTATAGAAATTTTTACTTTCAAAACTGTTTGCTTACTTTATACGCATTTTTCTCGCCTCGGGGATCGGACATCTCTATCAGCTGATTCCAAGTGGCGTAAAAGCCTTGATGCTGGTACAGTCGCCAGATTTCTTCCAAACACGGCTAAAACAAGACACGATTTTTTTAAATAATCACCCACGCATACACGCATAATTTACACTTTTTTTTTTTTAACAAACCTGAAGATCGACCCAAATAGGCGACGTCCAAAAGTGCTCAATCGCCTCCGACAATTTGATCTCCTCACCCTCGGCGTCAACGAAGCTACCGTTGAAGTACGCGATACTGCCCAACAGTAACGCGTAAACGATCGCGATCGCGACGAAAATCATCACGCTTCTCGCCAAGGATCTTTTGGGTTTTTTGGTGGTGCGCCAGTCTTTGGCGAAAAAATTAAAGACCAGCGTGGACGACACTATCATGAGACCGAGCCAGTAGTCCTCGTTACCGATGTAATCCAGGAAGGGGTAGAATATGTAGGCGGCGAACGTGCACTGCCACAGGGAGCCTCGCTCCCGACCGATATTCCCGACGAGCCAGATTCCTGAATTTATTTACCTTTATTATTAAGCGAACGTCGATAGGAAAATATACATCAAATCTTGGCATGAATACAAACATACCCAAAGAAACTGCAAGAGGCACTAAAACCATCAGAGGCTTCAAATTCATGCCGTTGACCTCGTCCTTGGGAATGGCCAAGAGCACCAATTGGCCGAACCAGTAGGCAAGTACACAAGCCAAGGTACATCGTAACCAGTTGTAAGGCGGCTGTACATAAACGATCGTCAAGTTTTTTTTTATTATTATTTACACACATTACTCGCGATCAATTATCATTACTTTTTTGTTTTGTTGTCGTTGCTGTTTGAACCACTCCTCCTGGTACTCATGCTGGTCGTTAACCTCGGCTACGTATTTCGGTATCTTGATGCAATCCCGGAACCAGCCGAGAGCGAAGCCGCCTCCCGTGAAGAGCCAAACGATCGCCTGCTCGTCGCGACCGAGATACACGTGATGGGCGCCGAACTCGCCACCGAATAGCCACCAGAAGTACGTCCAACACAGGCTCTTTCGAGCACCACCACCGGCACTCGATTTTTCGCTCATGATTTTTTCTGTTTTTATTTTGATTCTATTGCTACGCGTCTACGAGTATTATGAGATAACAGCTTGTCTCACTGGCCCATGACTGTTGGCCCTCGAGACTGTACTGCTGCACGTAGACCACGTAGGTAGACTCTGCACGCAGAGAGAAAGTCGCGGCACGCGGTGTATAAGGAGTCTAACGGTAACCGGTGTGCGTGGTAGACTTCTCCTTCCACAGGGGGGCTCTTGATTCTTCTCATTCCACAGGTGAACGCGCGGCAGAGGAGAAGGATGTATAAGAGAACTCACAACTTGACATGGTTTCGATTTGATAAACAATATTTATATTTATTTGAAAATGCGTATTTTTTAATAAGTTTGTGTAAAGTATTTCGGTACAAACTACTCGCTTAAACATTAGGAGGTTCTCTAATTGTAAAGTGCGTAAAGACGACTAAGATTAAATTGTATTGTCGAAATTGTTTTTAATCTAAACCGAAAATTCATCGCTTCGAACGAATCAACAATCGTATTTATTTCTCTTAATTTTTTTTCTTAACGCAACAGACTTTTCTTTCCGAGGGCGTACTTTACACTGCACTCAACATCGTACAATACATAAAAAAAAGCAAGGCTGCTCTTTAAATAGTCACAGTTTTTTTAATATAGTTATTCAGCTATAAAAGCGATCTTTTAACTGAGGAAATAACAAAATCTCAATATCGCATTATCATATAATTCATTTCATGGCACAGAGATTTCATATTTGTGTAATGATAAAAACGCTCGTAAAGTTTGATAATTTTACTTTTCTCTTTTGCAACAATTTTTATTCCTCAATGAATGAACTCTGCCCATATAAATAAACAATTCATTAAAGTCGGTACGGCCAGCCGACAAGGCAGTTCATTAATTCGCCTTTTTTTATTCTTATTTCATTAAATTTCATTCTTTTAAATCGATCATTCCTCGTCGATAATCATTCACTGACGTCCACGCCACAAAAAATTCTTCGATTATTTACAAAAACATTGAAAGTGAACAAAAATCGTTGTCTTAAACTCAACTGGTATACGCGCACAATTAATTCCAACGCATTTTATTTTATGTTTCGTTTTTTTATAGGATCGAACGTGAAAAATATTCTCTCATTATCAACTGTAGATTTAATCATTTACAAAGACCTTCAACTGAACTCGGATCAAGCTTTTTAACAATAATCTTGAATATTCTATGACTTCAACCATTATTAAATGTAAACTCTCTTGATATGCATCAACGTACAATTTTTATAAGCTTCGCTTCTTTTTAGTGCCCACAATGAAGCAACAAATTTTTTGTATTCGTGCTTACAAATGGAACAAATACTTTTTCAAATACATATTTATAATAGCGCAGACCGAAAATTTACAATAGCACAAATTAGTAGTGATACTAATTGACATTAACAATATTTATATTAAATAAAAGTACGACTAGTATTTGATTTTTTCAATAACGTGATAAATATTTAAGTGTAAAAATTAATAGCGGCATATCTTAATTGATCAGTAAACGAAAACTCGATTCTAACATATAAATAAAGTATTTTTTCAAATTTTGAAACGCACAGTAAAGTGAATTAATTGCGAACAAAAAATAAAACAAAATTACTGCCACGAATAATTAAAAGACATGCTCCAAAAGTTCTTGAATTCATAGTTTCGATTATTTTTCTTTTACAAGGAAGAAAATACCTTAGATACCATAGATGTTTATCGATTCTAATCTCGTTAAAAGCTCGAGAACGGTACGTTACAAATTTTATTATTCGTTGAAATTAGAAAAGCTAGAAACGATAATATCAATACTCTATTATAAGGCTGCATAGTGAACGTGATCATGCTAGAAGTAAAAGCTTGGCTCTGAGATTTATTCGCTCTTGTAATGCTCCGGCTAATTCACGTGTAAGCTCCTCGCAAACTTGCCGCAACTCTGTGTTTTTTTCTCTCAGTTCCTGCAAGGTCAGTCGTTTACTATTATCGCCGTCGTTTTCATCCTTCGATGCATCGTCTTGACCACTGCCTCGTCCTAAAAAAATCGCATGAATTTATAAAAATCTGTTATCGACAGGATAATATTTGACTTTTCATTGCTCTTACTTGGACTGGGCTTTTTGTAAATATGAAATGCACCACAAACACCGGTGAACTGCTGCGTCGAAGGAACATTGTTTTCTACAGTCTGATGATTCTCAGTGACTTTTGGTGCGAATTGCGAGAAATCCGCCACGAAATTTTGATCCTCGTGGTTCAATCGTGGAGCATCACCGCCCTCGCTCTTTTGACCCACGAGTTTTCTATTTGTGCCACTGCTTGTCTGGGATAATATTTTAGAATTAAATTTTAGTTTATTTGCGTTAGTACCAGTGTTATTGTGGTAGTAACTCACAATTCCGGGCGAGATTCTCGGCGGAACTGTTGGTGGAGCGCCTGCAACATCACAATTAATCATCAGTTCGACTGTAAACATCAATATCAGCGAATACAATGAAAAGCAAAACACCAACCTAATTTATTAAGGTCTAAACTAGAACTTCTCGTGTGTGTTCTATAAGGTCTAGGTGGTGGGGGAGGAGGTGGTTCTTTTTTCGGCGTTGCTAATGTAACGTCTTCCGTTAGGACCGGTTTTTTCGCTAACGGCCGTTGAACGGCAATCATTGAATTATCGTCACCTAGTATCGTAGCAACGCCGTTATTTCCGTTGGCATTCGATGCAAGTATAGCAGCCTCGGGCGTCAGTCTCAGCGGAACCGGGTGTAAAATTTTAGGATCCGATGCGACTGCTGCCTTTTGAAAGTCAAAATTGACGGGTTTTGGACCGGGACTCGTGAGCGAGTTACTGTTACTGTTGCTATTGCTGTGGTTTCCATTGCTGCCTGATGCACCAGTTGGCGAGTCGACGAATTTCGTCCATTCTTTCACCTTTTCTTTGCTCGATGCTGCAGAAGCTACGACTCTGGCTGCGGCGATTCTGTTTAATGAGAACAATGAGAAATGCATTCGATAATCAGTTTTTAAATTACTGAAATTTACCTGGTAGTAGGGCTAACTCTAGGCACAGGTACAGGTGGTGGAGGAGGTTGCTGTACAGGTGGTGGTGGAACAATTAATTTAGCCAGCTGAGGTGGCAGGACATCCGGCAGTGGAACTGAATTGCGCCGCAAAACGGCTAAATGCATTGCTACATAAAATTCATGTAAGCTAAGAGCACTATCTCGCGTGACATCGGCTAACTGCCAGATTCGACGCAGCTCTTCTACAGGTAATCGAGATTTTTCGAAAAATTTACGAGCTAAGGAACCTGCGAGTAGTCCTTCAGGATTAGGCTGCAATTGAGCAAACTGTGCAGTATAATAATCTCGTTGTTCATCACTTATCCTCCAGACTTCTTCAGGTGGAAAAACATCTCCATCTTCTCCTTCACCTGTAAAATGTATAAATGCATAATGAATAATGCTAGCTTCTACTTGAGAGTACTTTTATTGAAACAACTAATTAATTACCATCATCACTACTGTGTCGTTCTGAACTTTCTTCTTCAGTACCTAATAATTGTCTCTGTTCTTCAGAGACTAGAAGACTTTGCCAACCAACAGATTCTGTAGTGACTTCTCTTCCCAAAGCACCATCGTTTCTTTCTGTAATAACACTATTTGTAGGTGTAGGAGAATCTGTGCTACCACCTTCATTCTCTCGAGGTGATTCACGATCACTCTCACTATCTGTTGTACTTTCAGGCATGTGTTCGGTTTTTTTGGAACTTTTCTTGTGTCTATGCTTCTTTGCAACCTCTTCTTGGTCTGCTGGCGACGATCCCCACCAAAATTTGGGCAGTTCTAATTCATTTATACTTGCAGGTATTATTTCTATGGTAGCTTCCAGGCCAGTTTGGTGTGCTGCTACAAGTTTAAGAGCTGCGAAGAACTGCTTTCTATTGACTGCATTACTCTTGGTACCACCGCAGATTTCTAGAATCTAAACAAATACACATTGATTCATTACTTCTAAGCCACGTAAACATAAAAATGTATATAAGGTTAAGAAGACACAGACACTCCATACATCTTTACTGCATCAGGTATTGACTCATACAAACATTTGCTTAAAAGGCATTAGTGATTCATGCTGTAGTTATTGAAAATGCTCTGTTTAGATAGAGGTGTAAAAACTGAATACGAATATAATACAAGCCACGCGTTAGTAAAGATAAGAATAATAAAGAATAGATTGATAAAATACTATCGGTAAGTCAATGACAGGAAAAAAGTAAAGTTAGCCAGAAAAACAGCAGTGAAAAATGATAACACAAACATTGCTACCGTTCTCTCATGTAACTTGTTATTCTTGCTTTCTCTCTGTCTCTCTTCTATCAAAGTGCATTGCACCCATTCACGCATTGCAATTAATCTCCATGCGAGTCGTAGTGCATAATAAAAAAAAAAAAAGGAGCAATAAACAATCGACGGTTATTTACCTTGAGCGTGACGTCGGTGGGCAAGTGAGCCGACCTGAGGAGTTCCGCGAGCTTGGTCGTGGCGACGATGTCGCCGTCGTTGTTGTCGCAACAATAGGTATAAATGTCACTGTAATACTTGTACTCGCTCTCGGTGAGCGGTATACTGGTGAGCGATAACGTCTCCCAGTCGACCATTTCGCCACTCTCGGTACGCGTATGCAGTATGTAATTATATTCGCGACTGCAGCACACACCGTGTATACGCACACCTATAACAACTATCCACGAAGAGGCTTTGTTTCTCTTCGTTTTTTTTTTTTTTTTCTATACACGCCAAAACTTTCTAACGCGCACCATGTATACGTATTGTATATGCGATATAAATATAATCTAATTACGATCAGCGATGCTCGTCGATGCGTGCATGCGTGCAGTAGAACACAGGAGCCGTAGAGAGAGAGATAGTTATGCCTTGATAAAAGTCGCTCGCACAGTTTTTTTTTTATCGCGACTCCGCACTCTTTACTGCCGCGTCAACAATATACACACGCATTCTGATACACACTCACGCACACATATGTGTGTATAGGAGATCGCGACATACACTCACGCGTGTGAGCTCCCGAGTCCCGAACTCGAACGCGCCTGGCACATACTGTTTAGTGCTGCTGCTCCGTATATAACAGTGTGTATACATGGTAGGCAGTGTCAGAGAGTTGTACGCTGCAGGTAATTTTTATTTCCCTCTCTGTTGCTCTCTTAGCAGCAACAGCCGCCCTCGGGTATCGCCAATGCCTGTAAATACACGCGCAGATGCGTTGGCTGTGTACCGTGTTGTACGTGTGACGTGTGCTAGCTGCGCTCCATAATGCATGAGCTGCAGTCGACCAAATGCGCATTTTAGCTCCAGAGTTACCAACGGGTCCCTCGGTGACCTATTTTTGTACAACTCTATATCGTACGGTTTTTTAACGATTAAACAATGGGCTTTTTAATGTTGTTCTATTCTTTTCAATATTTTACCCTGAAAAAAAAGTAAACATAATCGAAATGATATAGATTTCTTTTAATGATGATTAGGGATAATCACTCCAAAGAGAGTAATTCTATCTATTTTTATAATGAATAGGAATCAGCACTTTGCGGTTGTCTTAGATCACTTAAATCACATCGTATGACAAATCACTGCTTGTTTACCTATACTTCTCCGATTTCTCATATGAAATTTCCGAAGAATCAGAATTTAAATGCCCCGACAAGCGGTCTTTTTTATCGACTGAGTGGTGCTTTGCTGACTGCTAGTATATACAGCGCTCGCAAGCAGCCATCGACAAGGTGGCTGCTACTTTACGACGTATTTGTGTCTCGTTTTTTCGTTGTTCCAAGTGACAAGTTAGTGTAACTGTTAAAACGTTACGTGATTGTTATCACGATTGACCCTGCGTATAGAGGCTCGATATGCGTATAGACGCTCGATGTCACGTTGATTATATATCGGAGCAAACAGACGACGCATCATCTGTCTCCGACACACACGCTGACTGGACTTTGGGTCAACAATAGGCTGCATGCAGTTAACCTCTCTACGTTTTTCATAACATTCGTGGCAATCAATCGCATTTTTTGTTTACACGCTTCAGTATCGACGCTAAGCAGGTGCATTAACAAATATTTGTTTCTCCGTGCAGGTTATTCTACGTTTTTAGTTTTCACCTGATTTGAATACACTGAATCAAGATGAAGAAAAAGGTAAGAAAAACGCTTTTCGTTCGACTTGTCAACGCCCATTGGTGGCTTCGCTGCCAGTGTTCGATTTGCATCGTTACATTGTTATTGATGATTTATACAGGTTCTTTTGATGGGCAAAAGTGGCTCAGGCAAAACTAGCATGAGAAGCATTATCTTTGCCAATTACATTGCTAGAGATACTCGAAGGCTGGGTGCAACAAGTGAGTAATCGATTTTTCGAAAAAACGTCGATTGTTTTGAGCTCTGCTAATTTGCATTATTTTTGCAGTTGATGTCGAGCACAGTCACGTTCGTTTTCTGGGAAATTTGGTCCTGAACTTGTGGGACTGCGGTGGACAAGAGGCATTTATGGAGAACTACTTTGCATCGCAGCGTGACAATATTTTCAGAAATGTGGAAGTGCTTATCTATGTGTTTGATGTTGAATCAAGAGAACTCGACAAAGATATGCACTACTATCAAAGTTGTCTTGAAGCTATATTGCAAAATAGTCCTGAAGCCAAAGTATTTTGTCTCATCCATAAAATGGATCTTGTTCAAGAAGATCAAAGAGATGCAATATTTAGAGAGCGCGAGGAAGATTTGAAAAGATTAAGTTTGCCACTACAGTGTACATGTTTCAGAACAAGTATATGGGATGAAACATTGTATAGGTAAATATTTAAATTACATGCTTAACTCAATATTAAAGGGAAAACTATTAAAAATTATAATTTTTTTTTGTTTAGGGCATGGTCTTCCATAGTTTACATGCTTATTCCAAATGTGAAAGAGTTGGAACAGAGTTTGAATCAGTTTGCTAATATAATTGATGCAGATGAAGTGCTTTTGTTTGAACGAGCTACATTCCTTGTCATAAGTCACTGTCAAAGGAGGTACCACAGAGATGTACACCGATTTGAAAAAGTATCTAATATTATTAAACAATTTAAATTAAGTTGCAGGTAAATTTTAAATCCTTTTTGTGTAAGAATAATGTTTGAAGTTGATTATAATTTAAAAAATATATATTTCAGTAAACTGGCTGCTCAATTTTCAAGCATGGAAGTTAGAAACACAAATTTTGCAGCCTTCATTGATGTATTCACATCCAATACCTATGTTATGGTTGTTGTATCTGACCCTGCTATTCGTAAGTAATCATAAATATTAATCAAAATTTTATTTTTGAGTAGTATACAGTCTAATAAAAAAAACGTTATGCCTATTCAGCTTCTGCAGCAACATTAATCAACATAAGAAATGCGCGCAAGCATTTTGAAAAATTAGAGCGTGCAAGTCAGAGTTCATCGCTAAGCAGATAGAAAACAGTATCAAGTTAGATGATAAAATCATCATTCATAAATTATATTTGTTTTTCGAAAGGTGTATTTTTGTATATTGTCCATAACTAAATGGAAGCTTTCAAAAAGACGCTCGAGTGGAGAGTTTCAACTGTGACAACACACGCAGGGAAGATTGCACTTGATTTTATAAGCCAAAACTCAAATTGTGTTATGAACGTATACCTACATATAATGTAAAATGCTATATAATGTTGAGCATGACTTTTATCGAATTAGATCCTTTTTTTTTTGCAAATGACTTTTTTTGTTTTATGTTGATATGATCAATTTTATATAAAAAGAAAACAGTGATTTTATTTATGAAATATACCGATATTTATTTTTTCAAAATAATCTACCCGTCTCTTTCATTGAATGGAGTCTCCACCGTCTCGGTCCATCGTCGTATAGGATTTAAAAAAGACGCGCGCGCCAGAACGCTGTGTGTAGCCGATCGATGATCGTTCGATGATATGCGTAGTTAAGTAGCTGTCGCACGTGATCGGCGCCGCCGCCGCCACCGCTCATATTTGCAAGGCCGCCGCTCGCTGCTCTACGCGCTTACTCGAAAGCTCGAGTTAAGATTGTTCTTTCGCGCAATGTTCGTGCAATGACGAAAACGAGGAATTACGTTGCACGCATATGTACATTATGTGTATTGCCTCCTCTCGGCAGTCTCGATTTCATGATGCGTCATGCCGCGTTGCTACCGAAGCAGACAACAATTTCCGCGCTGAAATAAATAAAAGAAAATAAAAAAATAGCGCGAGTTTTCCTTTCGGCGCGATGGATCGAATAATCAAGGGTGTCATGAAGTATCGTAAATGTCATCGCGAGGGTATGGTGAAGCAATTCCAGCAGGTCCGAGACAATCCACAGGTGAGCACCGATCGAGCATGTGCATGCATGATGTGTAGTATAAGTACTTGACTATATTGTGTTGATGATACGAGTATACACACCTGTTGTTGTGGCCCACTGCTATAGATGGCATATAAACACTCGATTTCTCCTTGGATTGTCAACAGCCGAAAGCCGTCTTTTTTACCTGCATGGACTCGAGAATGATACCGACCAGATTTACGGAAACCAACGTCGGCGATATGTTCGTGGGTAATTACATAAAATGATGATCAATTAACGTGTATCTATCCATTCGGTAGCTGCTGCACCATCATCTCATACACCACATTTGAAAACTGGGTTAATCTTCATGCTTGCGTAATTATAATGCCATGTAATAGCCGACTTCTTCACGCCTCATTTGAATGTATAGAATAGAATACAATTTTTTTTTCGTTCCGTCCTCTACACGCTACGTTGCTATATATATCCGGAGGAAGGTCCGGAGTTGTAATCGATCGATACGCCGAGAGATGATGTATTTTTTATTTTCATTGTAGTGAGAAATGCTGGCAACATAGTGCCGCACTCGTCGCACTTTATGGACGAATTGACCATGTGCGAGCCGGCCGCCCTCGAGCTCGGCTGCGTCGTCAATGACATAAGGCACATTATCATTTGCGGCCACAGCGACTGCAAGGCCATGAATCTGCTCTACGCGCTTAGAGATCAGGAGTTCGCCTCGCAGGTAAGGCAATTTAATAATATGCAATAGTACACAGTTATTTGTGTGGATGAAACAAATTTCGCTCTGTATTTTGATGTAATACACGAGTGAGTTCGATCGCGAATTCATCTCACTAATGATCTATTGCGATTATATCGACAGTGATATTATATTAAGTCAAAACAACTCGATGACCAATATGAACCTAAATTAGTATTATTGATGACAGATTTACGGTAGATAAGGCACTACGTAATAGCTTTGTAACGCAACCTTATTTTCGTCAGTATTTATCATGACGAATGACGAAAAAAGTTAAAAACATTTCCAAATGAAAGAAATGTTGAAAGTATGATCTCGTATTTTTATTCTTCAACCTTTGTATTTGTGTTGGTATCTATATAATGTGCGTGAGCGCGGGAACACGATGTTGACATGAGGCCAAGTTTATGTTTGTATAACTTTTAGTATTGATAGAACCCTGATTATTCTCGGATGTCTCGCACAACGGGTTGTAATATTAATTAATCTATTCTAAATAAAATAATAATATTGTTCATCGAGCATTCAATAGTTTCAAGAGCATTGTTCCACCAGTATCAGAGCATTTGACACTAGGAAAAAATGTTGCAAATGTTTTTACATAAGATATTTTTCAAAATCGATGCAGAATCCATGCTTAGATTAAAAGAATACCTTCTTGCCAACAATATAAATGATGAAAATTTCGATTATAACGACAAAAGTGTTTTAACACAAATGCTACGAGCGACAGTGAAAAAATTTCAATTCGAGGATCCAACGATCAATCAAGTGGAGTTGTTTAAAGATACGATTGAACGTCACCCGATTGATTATTTGAAGGTTGTTAATCTGTATCGTGTGAATCATGACTTACTGTCCATCGCTTGCGTTGAATATGTCCTATACCCCGGAAAAACTTATGAACAATACAAAAGTATATATCGTTGCAACGATAAAAAAGCGACCGAGGTGTATAATAAACTGCGTGATAAACCAGAATATTATATAGTGAACCGTAACATTGTTGAAAAGGCTAGATACTTTTTTAATCATGAAGAGTATTTGGGAGAAAATGAACCCTGGGAAAGAATAAGATCGTATTTACGAAGCCTTCGACTGGATAGGAACGAGTTGATGTACATAAAAGACACATCGATAAAATTAATGTGAGTGAACATTTAAAAAATAGTTAATGCAATTTTTTACTCTAATATTACATTTAA
The DNA here is from genome assembly GCA_902732785.1 of Trichogramma evanescens. Taxonomy (NCBI): domain Eukaryota; kingdom Metazoa; phylum Arthropoda; class Insecta; order Hymenoptera; family Trichogrammatidae; genus Trichogramma; species Trichogramma evanescens. The sequence goes on from CACVKI010144315.1 coordinate 82,903, forward strand.
ACCACAGTGATGGTGTACTATAGTACTGAAAGCTATCAACATTATTCAACCGCCAGAAAATTCAATCGATCCCATGGAAGATCATTCCCCAACTTTTCCTACGAACAACCAGCAGCCTTGCCCACCTATCCCAGATGTCTCATCGGTCAATTTTGTTCCTTGGCCAATTGTATAAATACCATCAAACCGCGAATTTATTCAACGTTTCTCTGCTGACCAGATTGTATTACCGCAAATATCCAATCCGAGCTCCTGACCAGCACAAATTATAGAAGTTAATGAAGATTTTACATACGGTTACATATTTTCCACTTAGAGGAGAAAAAGCCGCAATTTTATCGGAAAAATATAATAAAAAATTACGAAAATAATATGAAAAAATGCAGTGACGCACTATTTGTTGCAGAAATTATGAAACGAAATGTTTGTTAATTAAATAGAATTGTTCTTTTTATCTTAATAAAATAAAATCGTATTTTGATTATGAAAAAACGCCAAAAAAGCAATACGTTGGTACAGAACTTCTTCTAAAAAATATTGTCAATCCTACAGTTGAATTGAATTACTCACTAAGTAAGACATTTCCCTGATAAATGTAAAAACATACATGCACAAAGATAGGAAAAAAGAGCAGCGAAGCTTTAGTTTAAAATCAAAAACATTAGGGTTCATCGATTATTTTAAAAGTTACATTGTGAAAAAGAAAAATGTATTGTATTTTGGAAGTTTTATTTATTTTGCATAATTTTTTATATATTTTTTAATGAATTGGTATCGGTTTTATATCATAATGTCAATCGATATTTAACACAGTGTACATACGTAACACAGACACCTAGATTGCGGTCTGCGCGTCCGTGTATGCTTGCAAGCTCCTGTACACAGACACACACACAGACAAGTGGTTTTGCCACCGCCAAGCAAATACCCTTCAAATCATCATCTTTTTTACTCCTTTTACATTGTTTATTTTCAGCCCATTTAATTTGTAGCCTTTTTGGAACTTTTCTAGCTCTGACAGGTCTTTCGTTATCACATTTTATTACATTCGTTATTACATTTATTTTACCGTTTTGATTAGTTTGACCTGTAGCCGCCACGCAAATGTTATATAAATCTTTGTTTGTCAGCTTCTCGATAATAATTTCACATATCTCAACTGGCAGCCGATAGTGAATCAATTTACAGAAAGAATCCAGCGCCCAGCTTCGGAAAAATTTTCTCAACATTATCTCACATATTTGCCTACAACAAGCCTCAAGTTTCTTATTCTTTTCGAAATAAATCTGTAGCAATTGGTTCGATTCGTGGTTCGATTGGTACGATCGTTTCGTCGTCTCTTGAGGTCGTAAATGTATTAGATCGTAGAGGGACAGACTAGGAATAATCATTATCGTTTTAGTTGTTTCTACGAACTTTTCATACTATCGTTCGTCAAGATCCTCTAACGACTCCAAAAATTTGAACTTGTCGAATAATTTCATACCTATCAGAGCGTCGTTTCGATCCAGCTCGTATCCTCTTTTCTCTAGGAACTCGATGATGACTAGAAGGCCAGACATTAATCCCAAATTAGATAGAATATCTTCGTCGATGTGCAAGTTGAACCACATTGTTTGATTAGTTAAGAAACGCGATGTTATTACTTGAGGTTTATCGGAAATCCAGTAGCCAACTGAAAACTCGCTCCATTCACAGTTCTAAATAAGAGGTGAAAAAATAACTCTCGGCTGATAGTGAATAGATTGCCATGATAGTGAAATAATAAATTTGATAGTACGCGAGGTTTAGGTAAGATACATTATATACGATTACAATTTTTATTGAAATTAACAAAAAAAAATTGTACAAGCATCTACAAATATTGACAATTGTCAATCATCATTTTTTTTTCGCAATTGCCGTTTGTGTAGTCGTTGAATTTTTTGTGTATTTGCCTTCGGTGTGAAATCAATTGCTTTTTTGGTCCAAATTCCCTTTCGCACACGTCGCATGCGTTGTCTTTGTGATCTTCGTGGACTATTCTTATAAGCAAGATCAAATTACTTTTATGATCGATTTTTTTTCACATTAGTCGCACACATAATCCTTGAGATTTTCGTGTACTGCCCTTTGATGCTTAAACCAATGCGCTTTTTGGGTAAATTTCTTCTTGCATTTGTCACATACATAATCTTTGCGACCTTGATGAAATGTTTTTTGGTGTCTTTTCAAATTGCTTTGATCCCCATATTTTTTCTCGCACTTATCGCACGCGTAATCTTTACAACCTTCGTGTACTGCTTTTTGGTGAAAGAGCAACTTAGTTTTTTGTCCAAATTTCTTCTTGCACTTATCACACGCAAAATCTTTGCGACCTTCGTGGACTGTTCTTTGATGGACAAGTAGATGCACTTTTTGTCCAAATTTTTTGTCACACGCATCGCATCCGTAATCTTTTTGACCATCGTGTACTGTCCTTTGGTGTCTGATCAAATTCGATATTAGTCCAAATTTTTGCTCGCATTTTTCGCATGCGTAATCTTTACGACCTTCGTGGACTATCTTTTGGTGCCTAAATAAATCTGTTTTGAGTTTAAATTTTTTCCCACACCTGTCACATGCAAAATATTTGCGACCTCCGTGTACAGTCCTTTGGTGGATAAACAAATGTGATTTTTTCCCAAATTTCCTCTCGCACTTGTCGCAAGTAAAATCTTTACAACATTCATGTACTGATTTTTGGTGAAAGAGCAAACTCGATTTTTGTGTAAATTTCTTCTCGCATTTGTTGCATGCAAAATTTTTGCAACTCTCGTGAACTGTTTTTACGTGTAAGAGCAAATTCCGTTTATTTACAAATTTTTTCGCGCACTTTTCACATAAATAATCTTTGAAAACTTCGTGAAATATTTTTTTGTGATTTATTAAATTTGATTTATTTTTAAATTTCCTCTCGCACTTGTGGCACCTGAAATCTTCGCGATCCTTGTGCGCTAATTTTTGGTGCTTTAATAAACTCGATTTTTTCACAAATGTCTTCTCGCACTTGTCACACGCCAAATCTTTGCTGCTTTTGTGTACTGACATTTGGTGTCTACTCAAATAACTTCGGAACTCAAATATTTTCTTATAATTGTCGCATGAAACTTTTTTTTCATTATGAATTGTGGCTCGATGTGTTGTCAAACTTGATTCTAGTGTAAATGCTTCCGAGCAAATATCACAAATGTATTTTTTGTCGTCTAAAACAATGATGTCTTGTTCACTTAAATTATTTTTTGAGGCGACCTTCTCGGATTTCTTTTCACTTTTATCCATTTCAGTGCTTCTATTTAATGCTACGTGAATTGAATGAGTAAAATTTATCTTTTGTTATCGTGTCGCGAATTTCAAACTAATTTGATTTTACTATAAACGTGATCAGTGCCCAAGAGGCTATTTGAAAATCGTTTGAGCATATTGTTTACAATCAAGTTACCGATTTATTCATTTACTTACTGTCCTTACAATATCTGAAACAGGTTAGATTCTAACTAGGCGTTGATTTCTTTAGAGAATTTTTTTGGCCTTCAAAAAATAATTAATTCTAAAAATCTCCCTGTTATATCGAGCAATATAATAAAAAATGTTTAAATTTATTCCAAGATATGTCGCTCTCACGCCATAAAACTGCTACTCGGGCCCGGGCGCGCACAAAACAATTGGCGTGAGAAACAGAGGTCCACGCTCGTGATTCATAAACAGACTGTGACAAACGAACAGAATATCTGACCATGAGAATATGAACGTGAAAAAACAGCTAAAACTCTGGGCCGCGACAAGTTGGAAAAAAAAATTAGGTGAGAGTAAAAAGGAGGATGAGATTGACAGAAAGTAATTGAGCTGATGGCTCGTCGCTAAGGATGACTAAGAACTAACAACAAAAGAAGAAGGAATGCGATTGCAGCGACTCGCGCGATATAAGAGCGGTCGTCGCAAGCCGCTGAAATACTCGGATAACATGCTAAAATAAAATCATGAGCGCATTTGGCCGCGGGGACGAGCTGAGCCAAATTCAGCCGTATCTGAATTTGGCGCATCCGCATGACAGTTATCACATATAATTGGAGCTCGTAAGGCGATGTGACTCCTGAGATAAATGGTCGAACCGTAGTTTTGATGGTACTGCCAGTTGACAATAGTTGGCGTGACGAACTGGGGAGACGATTGGGAAGCTGGTCAAGTGAAACTCAATCACAGAAAGAGAAAGTAGTCATATAAAACTTCAAAAACTAGCTGAAATAAACGTGCATCTGGTGGCATAGTGGTCCAAAGCATCCGCCTCGGTGCATGCGGAGTGGTCGAGCCGGGTTCGAGACTCGACTAAACCATTCCGGGGGCCGATCAAAAAATTTAATCAATGAAGGGTAAATCCTTCTTTTGCATTTTTCGGACATAGACATTTTCTTAAAGATAGTTTTATAATTCATAAAATGAAAAAAAAATTATAAAAAATACAGCATATTTCGTTACGCTTACTCTCATAACGCAGACATTTAAATTACAAATTAATGATTTACATGCATGCGAAAACGCAGATTTTTTTACAAAAAAAATCACTAGTTCACGCGGACTCTCATATCGACGAGTTGTCGTGATTGGTGGGCTCCATAACCTGCGACTGACTCGACTTATCCTGGTTACAATTTCAAATCTAAATTTTCTGTTAAATACATGCGAAATTGTCTGACACTCACGCTCCAACTTCTGTTACAAGCTCTCATGCCCTTTATAAAGGGCATAAATAAGGGGTAGGGCATTTTAATTATAGTTAACCGCACTATAGGTTTAAATGCTCTTCATGTATCATAAATGCTCAAGTATTTCGAAAAACGAATTCAACCCTGAGAAAGGCTCGAATTACGATATTCTAAACTATAAAAAATATTTTACGGTTTTTTGTTTCAAAAAGAGAAGACTCCTACGAAAAAAAAAAAAGAGCAAAAATATATTAGAAGTAGGCAAAGAACACGTATGAAATTGATTGATTTGGATTTGTTGAGTTGTCTACGGGTTATAAAGAAACAGTCTAATGCCTGAGTATGATTAATTCGGTGATGGGGACAAATTTAAACCTGTGACGCGGCTACCTGTTAGTTCAATTAAGATGCAATGATGACACTGGATACGTGGCCAGCCACATAAGCATTGTCTTTTAATTACCTGAACCTAATTGATTGTTCTAACCCAATTGAATGAAAATGCACCCAAAAAAGTTCATGACCGGAAATTATTGATCATCAATCTCACTAATGAGCAAGTACAAGAAACGGTGGCTTAAGTGGGTATGCACCATACTCTTTATTCAATATGGCTTCACCACGCGTGAAACAATCAAATTAAAAAAACCAATATGTCAACTTTACCTTGATTGACAATAATTACAATTACGCCTCTAGTTGCACTTAGATCATCAATTTTGTTGACCAACTTTTATGACATTATGATAAAATCGTACGTGTAAATGCATTACGATCAATTTGTTTTATCCTCAATATTCTCGAAAGCTATTGAATTTAAACAAAAAAATTTCTAGAAGAAAAGCGTCGTGAAATTGTACAACGTGTTCCAAATTTTGTTTCTGACTTTTCATGATAAATTAGTCACTTAATTTTTCATTGTTTTACAATTAATCAAAATTTATCTCCGGAAAAAATCAATCTTCATGAGTTCGAGGTCATTTAAATTATCAATAATTTATAGTAAAAGAAAAGTTGTCAGGTCAGACAACAATTTCGAACAATGAGAATTTGTATTCGGCGGGTAATATTATTCAGTAAATTATTGATTTATTGAAAAATTTAGAATGTATCGGGGAAATATTTAAGAATTAATATTTCAAAATTCACTTTGTATTGTAACAACATTTATCATACTCAGAGCTTTTTGATTCCACCAACAGATGGAATATTGTAAATACTCAAGTGTCAAAACAAAGTTTTTGTAGAGGCATAAATACAAATAAGAACAATATGAATAAAAAGGTTCAAAGAAATCGAAATCTGATGATTTAAAATGGGAGCAAATGATTTGAGTAAAAATCGTTGAATTGAACTATTATATGATTGCAGAAATCGCGCTAGTTTGAATACACTGAGCTTCCAAAAAACTAAATAATATTACCCAAGAAAAGAAATTCATATGCATTATTTAAGAATAATTTTACAAATTTAAAAATTACTCTATAAGATACTTAATATTGTATTATCATTTTTCTCATGTTACTATAATTATACCAAAAGACACGATATTATACACTACACAATTTGCATATACCTATCAAAATACTACACATCAACTCTGGGGCTTTCTTCCTAGTAAACATAGCGATTTTTGCTAATGAATATAATAGATGAATTATTACGATATTTCTCTTCGTGAAGGTATTAAATCATATAATATAGGATTAATGCAATAGATCATCGATCGAATGAATTTGTGATCAAGCTCTATCGAACTCAATAAATCAGAGCATAATTTTCTCCCAGTACATTTTATCGCGCCGAAAAACTGACGAATTTTCATGATCCTTTCAGAAAAATCGGCGAATATCGCCTCTGCGCGCCTGGCTGTGCGCCCACGCGTCCAACAGCCTGGAAAAGTTCGAGCAGCTCCGAGTGTCGGGCTACGACGAGCCGCTGATCTTTCGCGCCGAGACGCCGATGCGCAAGATCGTCGCCTACATCGACCCGGAGAATCGTTTCGCCGTCGAGGACAAGCTGTCGCAGGTCAACACGCTGCAGCAGCTGCAGAACGTCGCCTCGTACGGATTTCTGAAGAAGCGCCTGGAGACGCACGATCTGCACATACACGCGATCTGGTTCGACATCTACACGGGCGACATTTACTACTTCAGTCGGGCGCACAAGCGCTTCGTCGAGATAAACGAGCTCAACGAGACGCCCATTCTCAAAGAGATCAAAACCTACTACTCCTGAATAATTATATTAATGTATCTATAGAGTTAAATATTGCTGCGAATCTCTGCATTTATACGTTATTTTTTTATTATATTAGTGAAATACAAGGAATTAAATTCCAAACGATCTTTTGACGTCGAAATTATTTCTTCAACATAATCAGCTCCTCGTCGTCGATCTTGGCGTCGGTGGCCCACATGTACAGGCAGACGTAGTACTTGAGGTAGTCGTAGGTGAGTATGGTCTTGGCCAGATCGCGGCTCTCCTTGAAGTTCTCCGGATGGTGCTTCTTCACCGTGTGCAGATAGTCCTTCCAGCTGTACAGCTCCTTGCACATGACGCTCAGCCGGGCCTTGATGAAGGACACGTTGGGCGCGTGCTGGGCCTTCTTGCTGCCGAAGTAGCGCTCGTTGTTCTCGCAAGTCATCTTCATCAGGTCGGCGAAGTTGTCGAAGGTCATGTTGCCGTAGAGCTCCTTGCCGGTCTCCCAGAGCTCCTCGAAGTCGTCGTAGAACTCGCTGACTTCGGCCTCGTCCTCGACCTGCGTTCGGATTAATTTTTTTTTTGTTCATTTTACAATTATAATTTCGAGTCAGTGCCGGATCTCCGACATGGCGTTGCGGTCTCGAAAAATATTTGCTCGAGTATATCCGCTCGCGGGCTACCGTTACGTTATTAGACTAGGACCCACTTGACTCTGTTTCCATAAACAAGTCGTTCCCGAAAAAAAATAAGTCAATCGAGGCAGCTCTCGAGAGCAGCTCAAAATAATAAACGGTACATAGTACAAACAACAGCTAGGTCTACGCTCGAGAGCGTACACACGCATATTTGTACAAGAATCGGTGGCTACGCATGTAGTATGTACTTACCGATTCGGCGACGACGGGCTTCGGGGCTACGGCTGTCGCCGCCTGATCGTCGCTATTAGCCACCGGATTAGCCGCTGCCAAATTGGCCAAGAGCAGCACCAGAGCAGCTGCGAGCTGAAGGCTCATCGCAATATTAGTACGGGCCATGACTATGATGATGATGATGATCCTTCGTGCACGAAAATGCGACGACGACTGCCGTTTCGGAATTTTTCTTTTAATGTATCATCGCTGCTGCTACTGCGTCGGGCAAACACAAAAAAGAAGAAGGAAGCCAAGGAATGACTTGACCGATGACTTTGAAAAAAAAAAAATAAAAAATAAAGGTAAACCACACGGTCCGCAGCAGCAGTGTTTTATCACCCGTTATATAGAACGCACTCATCGTGCCATTGTATAATAGATCGCTGCGATCCAGGAATTATCCGCACACACACACGCTTGCAGCCGCATGCACAGTATTTACAGTGGCTAAAATAATAGTAGCGCGCGGAGGATTGAATAACTTTATTGCGTCTCGCGCGCGCGCGGCTTTCAACGCGTGACGATCGCCGAATCACCGGCGAGGCGATTTTCGTCCGCGTTTTCAATTCGATTTATATTGTCAAATCGATTATAAATCGAATACGTCACTTTATCTCGTGGCGTACTTTCCTCACCGGCAGCACACGAGAGCGAGAGCATTGTGCAAAAATGTCGCGAGCTCGCTTGGCGTGTCAAATTTTTCTTACTCTCTTTATTTCTTTTTTTCCTTTCTTTTTCGTAAACACTTATTTCTACATCTCACTTTGCTTAGATTTTAAATACACTCTGTGGTCTTTCCAGAGCATGGGCAGATCCACATGATTAGATTGAATGCTGCAGCTTTTCCTTGCAGGTATCGAGTTTTCCATTTTTTTTAACGCACTTAACGTTCGAATTCAACGAAATTAAATGTTGAGTTTATCACAGGTCAGGTTCTCGGCGAATTCCCCGTGCCATAGAATCATTTTTTATCATTTTTTATTTCTTAGTGATAAACTCTCATTCATAGAAAAGTGATTATAGTTCGATAACCAGATCGATAATGTAATTTATTCAATAACAACATGTAATGCCATACTGTTTACATCGATATCTGAATTTCGCGTTATACGATTCAAAAATATTATTTAATCTGAATTAGTTAGTCAGATGTGTTGTAACATGAATTAAATACAGAAAGATCAATCGCTAACGAATTTATAATCGAGCAAGATGGAACCAAGTGAAAAGTTCAACTGTGATGTTAGGTAATTTTTATTTTATTTGAATCACATTATAAAAGTTTTATAACATGATACTCAATCGTGTTTTAAATATTTCAGTATAAAAAGAGAACCCGTCGATGTGTCATTTACTGATAATGAGTACGATATCATTGACACGACACTCGACATTAAAGATTTTCAATTCTTCAAATGTCCGCAGAAAAATCCAGTAAGTTCTGATCATTATTGAATACGATTATGTGGCAAACATTCATTCACGAAAATGTTCACATTGGTCATATTTTTTCCAGGTACATATGTTTCAAAAATCTGACGAAAATCACGAAGGTGATCTTGACGAGTTGGCAATCGAGTTTGAATGTCAAGAGGTGAAGCTCAACGTGGATTTATTAGCAGTTGCGAAGATTGAAGATTGCTCACAAAATCACTTGCAGAGAATAGAAGATGGAGATGGCCATAAAACTCAAAACAAAATTAAAGTAGAAACTTTGGGAGCAGTTAAAAAAGAAGCATTTGTTGACGACGCAAAACAATTGAATGTGGATTTCGACTGTGGTCTCAGTGAGCCAAGTGAGGAAAGCAGTGTAACAAAAGAGTTTACCGATAACCATAGATTCGAAACGCAAACCATAAGGACGCGTAGGGGTACTGAGATTGCATGCAAGATATGTAGAAAGAAATTCTCAAGGAAATGGAGCCTCAAAAAACACATCGATTCGATGCATAATGGTATCACTCACGCGTGTGATACATGCGGAAAAATATATACTACTAAAAGCCATCTGAAACATCACATGGATTCGGTGCATCATAAAGTCACTCA